>WJSG01021256.1:0-16940 GCA_016618145.1 Sanghuangporus lonicericola
ACCAGATCGACACCTTCCTGAGCCCCGTGAAGTCCTGCAGCATCTCCCAGACTTCGTCCGAGAGCCCGTAGAACGTCCGGATCACGAGCTCGCGCACGGGCAGAGTATGCAGGATGTCGAGGTAGGCGACGAAGTCGCGCTCGTTGTTGCCTTCTGCTGTGTCGTCGCTCCAAGTGAACCCTTCGAGGTTAACGTAGAGCTTTAGCGCTTTCCGACAGTCCTCGATGAGTTCCGGTCTGTATAGCCCGACAGCACCTGTGGTATCTTTAGTCATGAACAGGCTGAATAATGAAGGAAAGCGTACCACTCTCTCGAACATGTCGGACATACTTCGCATACTCCGGCTTTTTGAGGATTGTGACTGATGGATGAACCACTATTGCCGTCTGCGCCATAGAGAAGGGGTTTCGTCAGCATCTACGGGACCAGTCCTGGCGAACTCCTTCAAACTTATCCACCGCTGGACGGGCACGGCTTACCTGCAGTCTCCTTTTTGTTACGACTCGGACGTCAAGGGTTCGGTACAAGAGCGGTGTGGCGGCATGATGGAATGCCTTGGAAAGCTGTGCACAAGTACACAGTTCCCGCCGGTCAGAGAGATGCTCCAGAATCAATGGCAGCACATCCAAGGGCAGCGCCCCCGTCGTGCCCATCTTCTGAGAGGACATTCCCAATCGTGTGGACCGCAGTTCCTGTAGATTTCATGTGCCTGAGCTCAGCGTCTTGGGGGACTATAACCCCGAGCAATCGACTCACCGTGTCAGCCTTGGTGCGGGGCCGTTCGTCAATGGAGGGCATGGACTAAGACACTGTGCTACTGGTGCGTCTGGGCTCCGATGGTGGGGATGCAAGGTGAGATACGCGTGCCCCAGACGCGAGAAGGGTTTAAAAGGGCCGCGTGCTCGTGCGCGCCATCTACATACAGCGATCATCTCAAGATCTCTGCCACAAGCTGATCGGATGACTTGCCACACTCAGCGGCGCTTTGTCCTTTACCTCCGCGTTCCTGAACGTCGTCATTGTATCTCTGATCTTTCTCACACTGCAGGACCACAGAGCGTGCTTTGTGGTTGTACAAGGTCGCTTCATACACGAGTTCGCAGAGCGGGTCGGTGACGTGTCTGCAGTCGTTTATGTACGGCAGAGACAGCTCTTGTCAGGCGAGACCTCTGGAACCTGCCAGCTGCTTCAACACTCTCGGCGCCGCATTCTGTGAACCTTCCTCCGCGAGTGGAAGCCGAGATCCCCGAGCACGGTCGCACTATGCCACTATGAGTTCGTGCGACACCAAGGCGTACCGCCGGCATGCATGATCGGGGACAGCTACGGCTCCGAGAGCGTCCCAACTCCAAGGTCGCCGTCCCGCTATCTGCGCTTTCACAGCATGTAGCACGGCGGTGAACCATGCGTGAACAGTATCGCAGACTTGGCGGCTACACGCAGTGTGCAGCAGTAGTACGACGACGTGTGGAGGAGTCCCACAATAACGGATAGACCCACCTTTTACACCTTTGAGCTGCGGGATGGCTCTAACTTCGCCGGCTTCGCTTCTCGAGCCCTTGGTGCGTCGATGCCTGCATAGTCCTTGGACGATCCGCCCGGCGCCGAGCACTGAAGCTGTCAGTCGGGGCGCTCGGTCTCCTCGGGCAGAGCGGCGGCGCATTTGGAAGAGAAGGTGCGCGACTGGAGGCCTGTGGACGCATACCTGATCGCCTGTCTCATGGTTGTGTTGGCCGATAGAGCGGTAATCTGACGCGAAAGCGGAACACATTTGCATGGCAGATGGCATCGCGTATTGGTGATAACCATGCCTCACCGTGTGACGTTGTGTGGACTTCCCAGCCTACTGCTACGATCTGCGTCCTGCTGTGCGTGAGGTACAGGTCGGTCAGCAGGACGCTCGCACGAACCACCCCAGAACGTACCACACTGTTGCAGCCCATTCAGTCCAGTGCGCACCCGTACACGCGCTGTGCCACGTCCCTCCACGTCGCCCGGTTCAATGCAAAGCTCTCCGCGTATTCGACCTCGAGGTGGTGGAGCCGCCTGCCGACGATCACCAGACTGTGCAGCGGCGCGCCGAACGTCTCCGGGGGTGCTGCGAGGAGCTCTGCGAGCGTGCCTGCGACGACCCGTTCCTCCGGCCCGCCACCGACCCGGGAGAGTGCAATTGCCAGCGTCGAGTCGGGGGCAAGCGTGCCGCTCTGTCGACTCTCTTCCACCTCGACGAGCTGCGAGACTGCCTGGGTGATCGACATGTATCGTGGCGGTTCGTAGATCTTCCGCCCTCTGCATCGGTAAGTTCAGTGCGCGATCCCGGACAGCGGTGAGGTGAGACCGACCTTGCGAGGTTTTCCTCGCTCTGCTCCTTGACCTTGATATCGAGCAGGACGAGCGTGTGCATACCGAGGTCCACATTCTCTTTGATGCGGTCGTAGAAGCTGTCCGGCTTCCACGTCTCCGTGAAGAACACGAGTGAGACCGTCTGTCCAAAGTTGTACAGCTGCAATCCACACGCCCCCACCGCGTTCATGATCGACGCATTGTGGATGATCCGCGTTGGGATGTTGAGCGAACGGGCGCGCAATACGATGTCCGTGTGTGTGGTTGCACTGGTCACGAAGTTCAGTATGCCATCGACCACCATGCGGGATGGGTTCCTACCCGTAAGGGTCGCCAACAACGAGCAGGGAGACATCCTCTTTATCCGCGTTACGAAGGATCTCGTCACTCTCGGTCTCGACCATGTCGCGATCTGCCACGATCAACTCTTTCCCATAGAATGCTTCCTTGCGTGACAGATAAGCAGCAGATTCGCGGTCAAAGTCATAGAGGGCTGACCAGTCGCTCTTTTTGTATCATCAGGATGCTGGTATATGCCTCGAGGTAGACCCGAGACGACCCCTTTACGGCCTGCAGGGAGCTAAGTGATGGCACACAACATAGTGAGTTACGACACCTACCTCCAAGCCGCGCAGAGTGATGTCTTTCTCATCGCAGAGGCCAAGGCCGATGATGTAGAACATTGTGGTTCGTTTGCGCGGTGGTGATGGTAAAAGGCAGAAAAAGATTAGATCTGGAGTGAACAAACCGGGAGATAAGATAAGATCCAAGATCACCCAGACATCGTCTGGACGCGGGCCCGGCCAATTGTTGGCAACGAAACAGGACAGAAGACAGCGAGCGCAAGATGTTGAGGCTGCTGACGAGGCGTTCAATGCGTCGAGGAAGAAGCAACAAAATACCGCTGCCCATTAGACGATAAGCACACTGGTAGTACAATAATCCAACTCCAAGAAGTATCACCGGAAAGAAAAGGAGTACACACTGATCCCCGCTTAACGCTATGACACCGCCGCTCGACCGCCCTTCACCAGCCCCTGCGCCTTCTTGTCTTTGCTCGGGTCGCGTTCAAGGTCCATGGGGTCGATCGCAGAGCCGCCTGTCGAGGAGCCAAGAGGTTCGTCGCCGCACCCGCAGTCGTAGGTGGCGTCAAGGTTGGCGCAGTCGAATTCTGGCTTGCCGAGGCGATGGTTGACCTGGTTGTGCAGGTAGCACAGCCTGCGGAGAGCGCAACATGAAGGAGAGGTGGCGAGCAATATCACTGAAGACGCACCAAGTAGCAGCCGCACGTCGAGACGATGTCTGAGGCGGGTACTTCTTGAGGAGGAGCTGGAACTCTGCAGCGCATTCTCCGCAAGGATACAGGCGCGACGTGAGATGGAAGTAGTTGGTCAGCGCGTTGCGCTCATCTTGCGTGGGTTCCTCGGGGAATCGTAGAGTCATGGTATGCCTGAAACGCCGTCAACGAGCCTCCACAAGCGAAGCAACAGAATACTCACATAAGTTTCCATGTCGCCCGGCCCAACTCCGCCCTATCACAGCATGTAGAGTTGTGACATTGTAGTGTACTACTGACTCACTTCGCAGTTGCGTTGCCAAGCTTCGGCATAATAACTTTCCCTCGAACTCCCTGTTCCGGTGAGGGGGGAATGAAGCCACCTTCCCCGAAGAAGTCGCCGGTCCATGTGTCGACGTATGTCCGAGATGGCGGGTGTAACAGCGCAAGCGAGCCCAGCAAGAACTGTCGGGGACAAGACCGGTCAAACTTTCAAACTCTGAAGGTCCGATACAGTCCGATACAGACGACGTACGAGCGCAAAGACGGCGATCAGAAACGTTTTGCTGAAACGTGTGATCATGGCAGGAAGAGAGGAGTACTGTAGAGTACAGGCGCGCGCGCGTAGTCCGCGATCCGTTCGCGAGGTCGGACCTCGTCGCGCGCTGCCTTTCTGACTCCTCCTTGTCTCTCGCACCCACCGCGCACCCACCGCGAGCCTTGTCTTGTATGTGCAATGTGTCCATCGTGCCTAATATGCGAGTTGTTGACGGACAGGACCGTGAACAGCTGGCTGACCGCACGCCGGAAATTTCGCGTAGATAAGCCGAGAGCTTTATCGGATTCTGAAGACTGTACTGTGAAGTTAAGGAGGACCAAGGTTTGAACTGCATCCGTTTCGTGAGTCACCACCACCATCTACATCGCCTCCACGGCTGACTCGTCTGACCAGCATAAAAGAACAGGGAACGCCGTCCAGGCCAGCCAGAACACACACACACAAGACGCTATGGCCCCGATTCACGTCGATGAGTCCGCCGGCTCAGACGAGACAGGCAAGGGAACCCCCGAAGCCCCCTACCAGACCCTTGCGTTTGCCCTCTACAGTCACCAGGAGGGCCCGTACGTGATTCGCAAGGATGCGTCGGGCACGTACGAAGAGCCCACCCAGTCCGCGCTGAAGAAGGCGAAGAAGGGCGCGGACGGTATCGAGAAGAAGCGCAAGAAGGCGGAGGAGCTCGCCGAGCGCGAGGCAAAGGAGAAGGCGGAGGCGCGAGAGAGGAAAGAGAAGAAGCTCGAGGAGAGTAAAAAGATCGTCCTCCAGGAGGATTCGAGCTTGCCTGCCGCGGTGAAGGTATGTCCCCAACTCATCGTAACCCCCACATCCGTCGAACCGATGTCCTGTAGGCGAAGATCGGCAACCTGACGCCGCTCAGGACAAAACGCGTGAAGGTCTCTGGCTGGGTGCACCGGCTTCGCGACCAGAAGGAGATCATCTTCATCGTCCTCCGAGACGGCACTGGCTACCTCCAATGCATTCTGTCTGGGCAGGTCGCGCAGACGTACGAGGCTCTCACGCTCACGCTCGAGTCAACGATCGAAGTTGCCGGGACACTCAAGGTCGTACCAGAAGGCCAGACTGCCCCGGGCGGACACGAACTTGTTGTCGACTACTGGAGGGTACTCGGCGCAGCACCGGGAGGGGAGGACGCTTTCACCAACAGGCTGAACGAGGCAAGTACATGTCACTCTGTGGCTGGAGTCTAGCTTGCTGAACTATTGGCGTTCAGAAATCAGATCCGTCCATTCAGGCAGACCTGCGGCATCTTGTCCTCCGCGGCGAGACGGCCTCGGCCACACTCAAGCTTCGTTCTGCCCTGCTCAGCGCGTTCCGATCCACCCTCACGGCACACGATCTCACCGAAGTCACCCCGCCCTGTCTCGTCCAGACTCAGGTCGAGGGTGGAGCGACGCTCTTCAAGCTCGACTACTACGGCCAGCCCGCCTTCCTCACACAGAGCTCGCAGCTCTACCTCGAGACGTGCCTGCCCTCTCTCGGCGACGTCTTCTGCGTGCAGGAGAGTTTCCGAGCTGAGAACAGCCACACGCGTCGACACCTGAGCGAGTACACGCACCTCGAGGGCGAGCTCGCTTTCATCACCTTCGACGAGCTCATGGACCACCTCGAGTCCGTCATCTGCGAGACGGTCGACAGGCTCCTCCAGGACCCGACCTCGGCTGCGCTCATCAAGCAGCTGAACCCCGGCTTCGAGGCGCCCGCCCGCCCGTTCCTCCGCCTCTCGTACGTCGACGCGATCAAGTGGCTGAACGAGCACGACATCAAGCACGAGGCTGAGGACGCTGACGGCAACGTCATCAAGGACGAGCAGGGCAACCCGGTCATGGTCGAGCACAAGGTCGGCGATGACATCGCGGAGGCCGCGGAGCGCAAGATGACGGACATCCTCGCGCGCCCCGTGTTCCTGTACGGCTTCCCCGCCGAGCTCAAGGCGTTCTACATGAAGAAGATGAAGAGCGAGGGCGGGCACACGTTCACGGAGAGCTGTGATCTGCTCATGCCCGGCGTCGGTGAGATCGTCGGCGGCTCCATGAGGATTGCCGACGAGCAGGAGCTCCTGGCGGCGTACAAGCGTGAGGGCATCGATGCGGCGCCATACTACTGGTTCACCGACCAGCGCAAGTACGGAACGTGCGAACATGGAGGGTACGGTCTCGGTGTCGAGGTAAGCTCCCTCGCCCTTCCATGTCGATTAGGTCACTCACACTACCGTAGCGTTTCTTGGCTTGGCTTGCGAAGCGGTACACCGTCCGTGAATGTTCGCTGTACCCGAGGTACGTTTGCCCTCCGTCCGTGATTCTAAGTTGCTCACACCCAGATCTACAGGTGGCCAGGCCGCGCGACGCCTTGAGCGGGATCAGAGTAGAAGATGCAAGAAGATGTACTCCTACATGTATAGATCGAGTCGATGCGGGTTCCTTGGTGCAACAACTGTTGTCTCGCGCTTGTCCTTATGCTCTTGGGTCATAATAAATTATAACCGATCGCTCACATGTATCTTGTCCAGTGTCTATCTCGGAGACGCTGCCACGAACACGTTGAAGTTGTGCGTTCGCGGCCTCTCGTGCACCCGGAACTCGTCGTGCGTCGGCGCGCACTCGGCAACCGCGACGCCACCGCGGAGCATCGTCGCCCTCATACCCCCGCCGGCCGCCATTGGGTGCGATAGCGTGGACAATCCCTCCTTCACGGACCAAGAGCGTCCATGGTAAGCTCCGTTTGCTGCCGATAGACGAACTTCTGCAGGAGCTCTGGCTAGAATTACGACCCAAAACTTGTCGTCCGTCTGCAACGCGATGTCAAGGCGTTGCGGCAGACCTGTGAATGCTGAGCATGCGCACCAACTGCCAGCGATCCGGCCGTGGCACCTTGTCGTCAGTCGCTTCCGCGTCCTTGAGATGCGGGCGGGACCATATGAAGATGCGATCGCGCTCGATGGGCGGGTACGCGCCGGTCTTGAAGGCGTGTGCAAAGTACTCGTTCAAGTCGAGCCAGGCGTCGTGCGGGAAGCCGTCCACCCATGCTTCCGAGTTTGGCTGTGCACCCTTGATGGGTCCGATGTAGTGCGACTCGCCGTAGTCTGCGCGGAATGTTGACTCCCAGGTCAGTGTCCCAGGTCGTAGTACGCATCAAACATACCGCACCGTTCCAGGATATGATCTGAACGATATCGATTTGGTCGCGCATTGCAATGAGCTGGGTCCACCGTCTGACGAAGAGCCAGTCGTCGCCTCGGTATATCCACTAGGCGCATGTGGTTAGCCAGGAGACAATACATAGCGGCGCAAACCTTGAGGTGGACGCACGTTCTTGTTCCATGAATCGGTGCCATAATGCTGCGCAACGTCGTCAACGGCACTCATATGGTCTGTCACCTGTGTGAGAATGATCCTACCGTGAAGAACCATGGGGATACGGCTGCCATGAAGGAGCGGCCACCGAGGTGATGGATGTGGTGGCGGTCGGTGTCGAGCTTCGCACACTCGACCTCATCTCTCGGAGAGTCGACCGTCAGATGAATGGGCCAGGAACCATTCCACTAGGGCAAGAAGGCCGCTGCTGAGCGAAGTATGAAATGACAATTCCGGTCGGAATCTCACGTTGAAGTAGCCGTCCATGGCGGTGATATGTGGATAATGACGAGGGTCTATGAAGAAGGATGGGATCAGATGTACCTGTGAGGTTCTAGTCAGCGGCGCACACTTATCAGATGCGCTTCTTCATTATCGCTCACCCGTGCGATATCTTCCAGAGAAACCTTGACAAACTGCCATGCTTCCTCCACCGTCGGGTGTCCGAACAAGCTGTCTTGCCCAGCAAACGTCGAGACGAGGACCTTGCCATGGTACAGCAGCTGGTGTGGATGGTGTGCACACGCAGCCAAATATTTACGCAGAAGGCGGACGTCTTGCCTTCTGTTTCCTGGGATCGCTCTGCATTGCAATGAAGGAACGTGAGATTCAATTAAGCCAAGAAGTTGCGCTAGAACGAAGAACGCCGTGGGCGTGGGTGCCCGAAATCATTAGACTGGACGCCTCCTGCAGATCATCTTCCACGGTCAAAACGTAGTACGTACGTCATGTCGAACGATATGAACAGCTTGAACGGCCCCCCTAGCTCCAGTGCCGCAGCATAGCTTCGTGCAACAGACTCATATTGCCACTCCTCCGGACCCACGTTGAGGCAAAAAGCATCGCTGATTGGTTATGCCGTGGATGAGCCTACTAGGTGACTTCGCAGAGGCTGCAAGCTGGTTACCTACATTCCTCGAGCAGATGCCAGAGCGATGTCCTCCTTCCAGTCATGGATTGTGTACGGCTGCCAAGTCAGCGTCAGCCCTGGTGCCCAGCTAGATTTGCTTTGGGGGACCGAGTACATATGTGTTCCCGACCATGAAGCTGTGTGGTTAACATCAGTGGCTGACCTTGTTCGCTATCTCTCTTCGCCTAAGGAAGACACTCAACTGGGCAACTACCAGCTTCCGTGGCATCGAGTCAATCACGACGGGCTCGAAGCTCCAATATCCGCCTTGATATGACCGTTCTTGTCGAGAAGACGGCTCCTGGGTGTCGAGCGTGAACCTTTAGGCCTTACGGTGCGGAGGAAGCAGTGAAGCACAAGCTTGCGAGCGTGCGAAAGCACTCAGCACGGCAATTCGACTGCCTGACTTTGCCAAGGATGGCAAAGGCCGATCACCAGGTGTTTCGCCTCCAGGCGGGCGACTTGCGGGCGACGGCCTCTATGCATCTGTTCTTCATATAAATCAACACCATGCGGCCAGGAAACAATAGCCTGCACCCACTCTGCCCCTCTGATCTGCTTCGTCCAGTCACGCTGTGCTCGCGGCCTGCGTGAAGCTGGTGGCAATGGGATCCGCAAACTGTGAGTCTCCGCCATGGACGAGAAGTAACGAGCTAATGATTTTTGCAGCCACCATGGCCGGGCGTCGCGACATGGAGGACTTCTCGTCCTTGAAGCGGAGTGACGACTCACTTTTCACGTTCACGCACGATGGGATCGTCCACCATCCCGAAGGCGGCGCGTCGTACATCTGCAGGAAGGAGCTCATCAAGAGCGTCCTCCGCCAGCTGGGCCTCATCCCGCCCGACGCGAGGTTTCCACCCGAGTTCGACCCAACAGCCGAATCCTTGTCGAACTCCCCACCCATCGACCTCCCCGCGTTCGACTCCGGCATCTCCCTAAGTCCCGAAGGCCAGGGATCCTCCGTGACGATCTACGTACACATCGGCGCGCAGCCCAACAACAGCCCACACACCGGGACCATCACCGTCTTCGCCGCCGCCTTCATCTTCGCGCGCGCGCTGCAGACCACGTACGCCGCACTCCGAGAACGCGCCCTCAGCATGGGCATGGACACCTCAGGCTGGGTCGACGCCCTCCGCGCAGTCGTGCAGCTCGACATCGTCGACACCGCCCCAGACAGCAGCAAGACCACGCGGATCGACGGGATCACGTACCAGCGGAGCCACCGCTCGACGGGCGCCATGAGCTCGTTCCTCCCCGACTACCACGCCCTCTTGGCGTCGCTCTCCGACTTCGTCGACGGGCAGGTCGAGTACAACGTCACGTACCAGGACGCGCTGATGCGCATGCCGGCGATGCGGGATGCATTGCGCGCGATTATACTGGACCGGCTGCGCGTCGAGGCGGAACTCGCCCCCGAGACCGAGTGCCTTTCCATCCGGAGCGCATGTCCTGTCGACGGGTGCGGCATGGGGGACAAGCATGGGATCCGGAACCAGTACGCTGTCGACGCGGAAAGCACGACGATCACGTTCCGCTGCCCCGACCACGGCGAGTACTCTGTGCGGCTGGAGGATCCCGACGCGCGGGCACGAATCGAGCTGAACACCCCGCTGCGGAACCTCGCGCGCACCCTCGTGTACATGGCCGACTCGGACGCGAGCCGCATCCCCGGCCAGTCCGTCCCTCAGCGCATCCACACGCGCGTGACGGGTGCGGACTACCAGGGGACCTATCAGGAGCAGTTCTTGTACCGGCAGCTCGCATTCCTCGCCGACGATATGAAGCTGCCGCTGAAGGACGTCTTTCCGGTCTTCATGTACGTGCCCCTCATCGTAGACTGGTCCGGGGCAAAGCTGTCCAAGAGCTACTACGTGAGGAACAACGCGTACGAGTACCTTAAGCCGCGTGGGATGGAGTACATGCTCGAGTACAGGAAGATGGTGGAGCAGGGCAAGGATGTGGAGGTACTCTTCAGGATGGTCGAGGGCTGGTTTGAGGAGCCGAAGAAGCTGAACAGTCGGGTGTACAGTCTTGAGTACGTGAATCTCATGTTCGCCACGGCTGGACAGCAGAGGCCGGTTGTCGTGCGCACGCTGGATGTGGTTAGACGGAAGGAGTACGCCTGGCTTGCTGTAGGCTTGCTCGTTGGGTATGTCTTGTCCAAAGTAGTCGCTTAGGCAGCCGTTTTTGAGTTACTGAGGTTCGAGCATCAGACAGACAAACCGAAATATAATACAAGTGATTGCTCCAGGATACTATCGCGAGAAATCAGAAACGTACGGGAGAGCAGGGATAATGGATCAGACTCACATGGGAATACGATGGTGCCCAGCGTGGCGAAAGCATGTTGACGGGTATCGTACAGAAACCGAAGGCGGATGCGAGAACGTCCCAAGAATCCAGGCGAAAGGAAACAGATGCGAGCGTGACGGATGCAACTAGAAGATCTTCTCCATGTCCTCTAGCCTCATCTCCTCTACCAGCTTCTTCGTTGCGTACCGCCACCCCTGCGGGACAGCAATGTCAAAGCGCTCCTTTAGCTCAGCGGTCGTGAGCGGCTTTTGGAGCTTGTACAGCTCGGTGACGGGGTAGCCGTACTTGGACTGCTTCAGGCCCTGGTCGAAGTCGTCGTTCCCTACTCCAGAAGGGTCGTTCACCTCGCCCGGGACCTTGGGCGTCGCCGTGAACATGAGGTATCTGCGAGGAACAAGGATGGGATGTCAGTAAGAGTCGAATATGCGCAAGAAGGGGACAACGAGCGAGAGACATGACTGAGAAACGTACGTGATTGCAGACGTTGGTGCTGTCTCATACAGCCAGAAACGCGTCACCGTCTCCAGCTTGTACTTTCTGTACTCGTGGTTCTTCTTCCGCGCGGCGATGAGCTTCGTGAACTCGGGCTTGATGGACAGGATTGCGTCCGTAGCCACCCGGTTCGCGTCCCCAGCCTTTGCTTTTGACTTCTTCTTCGGCTTCGTCGCGGGCTGCACGCGTTTTGGCGGCGAAGGCTCGTCCGAGAGCGAGTCGGGGGACGTCGTACGTGGGAGTTTTGACGCGGTGGAGGAATTCGCGAACCCCAACAGCGTCGTTTGGTGAAGAGCCTTCTTTGATGTCCGTTCCACGGGCATCCTGCTGCAAAGAAAGCGGGCGAGTGCGTGACAAGCCAAGGTGAGGATGAGCGCGAGGACGAGGACGAGGACGAGGACGAGCGCGACGCGCCAGGACGCGCCTGTGGCTGAATCAGAAACAGATTCCCACGGGTGCCGCGACGCGTCGCGGTGGTCTGACAGTGCAAAGTGCGTATCATGATGATGGTATACGTACCGTCCTGTCGTTTAGATGAGCACCTCGAGGCCATGACCCAAGGTGAGAGAACTAGAAGTACACAATCCAGTATCTATTCAGACGGAACCATCTCGACAACATCTCGAATACAGAAAGCGGCCGCGAGTAACAATGCAAATCAAGAAAGCACGAGACATGATGCGACGAGGAACGCCAAGAGTCGGGGCGGACGGTCACCGGTCATCAAAGACGGGTATGAGTGACTCTGACTCGTCAGGCAGCGTGGCCCTGCGTTGTATACAACGCAGTGAGTAGTTTAAACACGCAGACGAAGACGACGCGACGTACCCCTGCCCAAACAAGTTCGTCGATACTACTCTCCACCATTGAATATGGCAGCCAAGCCTGCTGCATGACAGCCCGTGCCTCAGCCTTGAAGACAATGTCTATGAGCTTGGCACTGCGGCCCGCAACGAGCTAGGTTCATCGTACCGCTTGCAGATCATCAACCTCCCTGACAATATGTTCGCCCGCCAACTCTACGACTATGTTGTCCGCTTGTTTGAACGTCACGTTGAAGTCCCGCGCCCAAATGGCAGTATGGCAATACGTGAGGACGGCACCTTTGGCCCACAGCTTCTCGAGCTCGATCTGAATTAATCCTGAACGGGACAACGATAAGCATAAATTTGAGCATCCCAGACGCACCGCATACTGGTCAAGGCGCGGGTCGGTGGACGCAGCTCACCTCGAGCACGAGCTATATCGCTGCGTGCGTACCTAGCACAATACTCGTGGTGCACGTCCCTGTTGTACTTCTCGCATCCGAGCATGTGGCGGAGCTCGTCGAACAGAATATCTTCTTCTGCCTTGGTAAGCGTCCTCCCATTGACGTGGTCTGTTTGAAGGACAGGGACATGAGGACTTAACCAATCCTTGAGGAGAGAACAAGATCCTCACCCCTCCGATACTTTTCGGCCTCAGGCGACAGACGGAACCGTGTCGATGTGGCAGCGCTCATGGCGGGTAGTGCAGAGGAAAATGTCCGAAGGTTGGTAGAAGTCGAATGGGCAGGTGGCGAGGGACGCAGACGTGGGACGCGCGTACAGGTCGGCGCTCGGGGGAGGCTGAGGGACGCAACCCGGACGGATCGTCCCCTGACCGATCCTAAAGGTGTGAGCTGAGTTCAACCGATTCCAACATCCTGATACATCACATATAACTCGCATGCCTTCCTCCCTGTGCACCTTTGATGACTCCGGCTCTCGCACGAAGTCGCCTTTCTCATCAGCCTACACCAAGAGCGATCATGGACTTCGCGCATGAGGATTCGATCTCTTCAGGAAAACGCACCAGAAAATCCGTGTCGATGGGACATCCTGGACCTGGAGCGCGAGTGAGAGATAGGTAGAGTGCATGGAACTACGGAGGTTATGTCTGTCACTATCTCACGGTGAGCATCATTTGTTCGACTGCGAACCGCGCGGTCGACACCGTGACATACGCAAGACTCGCGCCTCCCAAGGCTCCAAAGAACAGCAACGCAAGGGCATCGGGCGAATCAACTACCCATTCAGGGATGTCTACTCACGCATGCATCTCTTCGTCAGAATCCAGGACATCCTGACATCCTCGCTATGGGCCCATCGGACCGATCATGGAAGTCGCGGTGCTCCCATTCGGGCGCGACATACAGGACCGCTTCAAACTCCATGATCTAATCCGGCGACTCAACTTGCTTTGACCGCGAGGAAATTGTTGTAGTACACTCGGAGGACCCATAGACCGTATGGAACGCGCGCCCCTACAAGAATGCGATCGCCGGCTGGCGGATCATCATACCGCACCCCAGCACCAGATGCGCCAAATCGTCAACTGACCAGCGGACCTCGCCCTCGAAACTGCGCTGCCTGCGGTAACGAACGGCCGTCGCAGTGAATGCGTACATGCGGCAACATGCGCCGGCGGCCACTCGTCACCACGGGACGCCTCATCATCGTCGAGTCTCTGAAGGAAGCGCATCGACACGTTGCACGAAAAATTGGACCGCGAGGAGAGCTGCGACATGTCGCCGGGCCTTCATATGCACCATGGCGAACAGCACATCACAAGCATCGAGTATTCGGTATACCAACTAGCAACACCGCCAGCCTGGGCTCAAGCCCCCGTGCGGAGCCCGGCCTGAGCTCTCTCGGCGCGCCGCTTCACATTTCACTGAGGCCAAGCCTCCTAATGTCCGGCCCAACCTTGCGCGTAGTCAATCACTGACAGGAACAAGCGGATAGGAGGGACTCAGGATCCATGGGATTCTGTCCCAGAAGCCGGTGTCAGGCTCTCCCAGAGGCCCTGGTCATGAATGCACCGCATCCTAGGGCGTACTGAGTACTGCACGAGAGTGCATCTAGTGGGTGAGTCCCACAACTACAGTGATGTGCAGCCTGGGTGCTACGTTTGGTAATGCAGTGGTTAATCGCTCCAAGTGCACACACCACACTGTTAGATTTGACTTGAGCTATCTGTAAACAGATAGCTCAAGCCAAGTATGTCAGTGCGTTGTGCGCCCTCAGATACGTTCCCAGAAGCATAGAAGAACACCAATGAGTTGAGATCCATTGATGGTTCGGGTGTGCCATGACCCATATCTCTCCACTGGTGCATGGTACGCTCACCTCCAGTCTCTCATACCTGATGGTCTACTATTACTGTTAATGTTGCTGTGTCGATGCTGTTCCAGCGGCAGTGATCCACTGCAAGACAAGGGTTGGAAGGCAATTAGCGGTCCGATGGGGGTGAGGAGGTGATCCGTAGTTAGATGAACACTATGTCTCGACAAGAAAGAAAAATGATAAGAACTAGGAAGCAACGTACATGGACTGTGAGGAACTGGTGCACTGTGCATGACTGGACTCAGAGGCACCGAACATCACTGTGCTTGGTCCCTTCGACTCTGCGGGAGGGCTCAGAAACACGAAAAAATACGCCAAGGGTCGCCGTGCACCCAGGCTCGGTGAGGGGAGACTCGGAGGAAGATGAGGTGAGCACAGTGGTGGTCGGAGGTTGAGGGAGTCGGCGGCGGACGCTCGCCAGTCGCTGAGCGGCGGCCGAGCCGGCACTGGACCCCAGCTCGCCATTGACGCCGATAACACGTTGAACTCTCAACGTAAACGTACTTAAGTACATGCCTTGCAGTTTATATCACTCACCCAGTTTATGAGACAGGTCGAAAGCCTTATGGCGACTGCAGTCTGACGAAGTATTTGTTTCGCAGCCGCCCTCGACTTCAAGTTGCGCAGCTGGCTGAGCAGCTTTTGCCAAAGCTGTGGCACGCGTCCTCAATTGTGCACAGAAGACACGAGTTCTTGGCGACTCGGAAGTGACGCAACCCCGGCAGCGTCCAATAAGTATCCTGTGTACCGTGACATCTCTATGGCAAAACAAGTTAGATGGATGGCACAAGGCTACAGAGAGCCAACATACTACTTACCTCGCACGAGGTTCCGGTGCCTGCGGTACCAACGCTTCACAACCCTGCTGTACAATCGCTGGTCGCTAGGTGGCCGCCGCGTACGATCGATGTAACGAGCATGGGCCCTTCCACACCCAAGCAGTCGCAGTTCATACTTGTGATATTGATGCACCCTACCTAAGCAGCCAAATGACTTTGCTGCCGCTACTGCCAATACTTGCGCTGGTCCATTCTGCTTGGTTCGAGGATCGCCTCTTCCCTCCCTGAGTTCTCCTTTGCCGTGCAACCCGCCTTCCCGGCCTCCCAGTCCACCGCCCGAGTCTGACACGCGTCGACCACATCCTCTGACGGCCTCTGGACTGGCAGGGATTTTATGGGGCTAGTGCTGACTGAGAGCGTTCGCTCATCGTAGCATGGGTGCTCTGGTTCCATATCTCCATGCCATGACGGCGAACACTGCCCCAGCTAGAGCATCCTCTCTGCCTTCGTCCCAGCAGGAATCCCATGAGATTCAAGCTACGCGTGCAGCATAGGTACTTTCGATAGAGTAGACGATAGAAGCTGCATCCCGCCTCCCACCGCCTACGAGCGACTACTCATCATATCGCTAGCCCCTCTCCACCGCGGACTCCGTCCTCTTCCCGCCCTCCAGCCCATTGCGGTCAAGGGAGACAACGCTCGATGTCGGTTTGTACCAAGTGTATACAGCAACTCCACGGCGGCAGGTAAGACGGGCATCACCCCGGCACCTCTCGCGCGTCGAATGTCGCTGAACCTCCGCACTTCGAAAGCGTATTTCAAAAGCGACAACGGTATGGCTGGGGACTCGTTGTATTTGATATCCCATCGTGTATACATATAAAGCACGACCTGGTGGCCGTCATAAACCAGAGGTTCACGTCACGTGACCGTCTCGTCCGAGCATACCTCCATCGCGACCCCCCACTGCCCCCAGCAGCACGGGGTCATGAGCCTACCCAGGCCCAACGGGGTACCAACAGGGAGCCAACGGGGAACCAACGGGACGCGCTGCAGCGGGGCGCATATGCGCCGCCGCCGGCAGAGTGCCATGTGCTGCGGCTTTGCCGCAGCGACACGCATCCATTCGAATTTCGGGGAGCCTGTCCGCCGAGTGCGACCTGTAACAGACGGCGTGAGTAGATTGCAGAACAGCTCCCGGCGTCGCGCCGTGGGGACGCGGGCCGGCGAGAGAGGGGTTTGCAGAGTGAACCAAGATGACCGTGGGTGTATGTCGTGTGGACGGCGTTCGACGGAGGCGATTGCTCGGGCCCCAGGCCCAAGATGAGGGTCGCAACAAGGCATGTCTCGAGTCCTCTGGAGTAGCAAAGGACTACGTAGACTGGATCTAGATACGCTGTGTCTCTTTCCCGGACAGCTTGCCAAGTCGCCACCAAGACGACGATGAGACAGCAAGGGTCCCTGAGTGCGCCCGACTCAGTACCATATCGAACGCGTCCGGTGGATGGGCAGCATGCCCGCCGACTGTACTCCCTCGACGCCTCCCGGTCGGCCTTCGACGCGCTTCGCGAGGTCCCACAGGTAGAAGTCGATCACGACGCTGCTGACGGTGTCATCACCGTCGGCCTCGTCCTCGCCATCGGAGCTCCCGTCCGCCACCCGCCGTTCGTCGGCGATGATCCTGATGATCTCGCGCCGGACGCGCTCGACGGCGACGATGCTCGCCGCGCGGATGCTCAGCTCCT
>WJSG01021281.1:0-27138 GCA_016618145.1 Sanghuangporus lonicericola
TTCGGGAAGCACGTGGACCTGTCAATCGCCCAAACGACTGGTCAAACTGGTACTAACCCCGGCAGATACCTGCAGAGGGTTTCCAGTCGACACTCCACGGAGCCTGTTCTATTCATTATGTCGTGATTGGCTTTGGACTACCGGTGCAAAAGCATCTGAGCTACGTACCTGTCAAATCCTGAGATGGGATGTTGCGTCTTTGAACCCTCGGCACGACACTGAAGCTTCAGTAAACCGCGATATTTATCAGCGGACTTATCTCACCTTAGCACGACTTGGAAGGCCAATAGGAGCCCTAAGAGGGGCACTTAGGGCCCGTGGCTGTGTCCTCCCATGTGACCCTAAAGTCCAACTTTAGTCCGCCCTTTCGCTCGCGCTCATAATCCTGTCCGTTCGTCTCGCAAATTTCTGAGGAATGGCATTGTATGTGCAGGTACCACCTCTACAAATATGAAAGCAAACGGGTCAGGGGGAGTGGCGATATTGCTGGTGCTTGAAATTAGCTAATAGCTGCTAAGAGGCTTAAGACAGCTAATAAATATCGTGAGTTACTGATGACTCAAGACACTCAGTAGTTCACAGTGTAATGCAAAATGTCAGTCACCATGTGTCACATTGGCACATTCAATGTCGACTCGGTAGTCCTCGGTTATAATTTTTTAGTAGCAAGCAAGGATGGACAGCACTGTGCGCACATCCATGCAGAACCTTGCTAACAACCGGGGTCCGAATTGGTCACTTCTGCATCACACCCTCGACTGTATTGCTGTCACCGCCCTCATACTGCTCCTTTGTATGACAATTGGGGCAGGTCACTGGATAGACATTGAACATTTGGACCAGACCCACAATAAAGGCAGGTTATCGGGCTCATGCAAGAGGTAGAATCTAGCCATCACACACCCTAAGAGCACCGGTGAATGCATACATTGACCTGTAAAAAGCCCTTCACTCGAAAATGTTTTCAACCCTGCATCCATCTCCTTGCAAACTCAGCACTGTCATTGATGCTGCTGAACACTGCCTTGCTGTAATATTTGAGGAATAACAGTGCACTATAGCAATGGCTATCCTTGATTTGCACCACAATGTGAAATTTGCAAGTATCTGCCAGGGTCAGTAGGGCCTTTGGCAGGATGACTGTATACTGTAGTGATCAGACATTGATATGGTAGCTGTGTCTCTGAAGGCGGAAACACCAACAAAAACTAACAACAGACCTAGAAGGGTGCAAGCGGGCTAGCTAATTCTTGGTCGAGCGAAGCAGGCTGAACATTGAAGCTTGGCGAAGTCAAAGGGACTCGAAGCGCGGAGGGGAGAAGGCGAAAATGGGTGTGAGGGGGAAAGGAGGGGGACCATCGACTGTTCGACAGTGATATACCCTGACAACAGGTAGGCACTGGATTGACGAATCCATGAGGAACTCTGGCCGGGGTGTGAAGGCTCTGAGATGCAGACGTCAAAGTCCAATGACTCAAAGC
Organism: Sanghuangporus lonicericola; assembly: GCA_016618145.1. Taxonomy (NCBI): domain Eukaryota; kingdom Fungi; phylum Basidiomycota; class Agaricomycetes; order Hymenochaetales; family Hymenochaetaceae; genus Sanghuangporus; species Sanghuangporus lonicericola. The sequence continues at coordinate 1,482 of WJSG01021281.1, forward strand.
CCTTCTTGGGCGAGTGCGCTGAATGAAGTCCTTCTTGGATGACTTGAGACCATGATAGGTCAGCAGAGGTCACGATAGACCTGATTCGAAGCTCTTCTTGAGCGATTGAAGCTCCTCTTGAGGGAGCTGAGCCCTTCTTGGGCAATGTCGATGATACAACAAAGTTCAGAGCTGATGATACGACTCAACTGGGGGCTTGCTGCCTCACATGACTGACTTGTACGTCGAGGAGCTTCAAAATGATGTTGAACTAGAGCTCATGACGGAGAGGGGGAAAGGTTCTCTGATTCAGAGTGTGGATGGTGGGGGAAGGGAAGGGGGCCTCTAACTAGAAGCTGTACATGATGCTCGATGATATCTCAAACAACTAAGCACACTATTTAAAGTATGACTTAAGTGACAATTGACCAATAAGAAGTGAACACAAAGCAGATCATATGAGCACCAGCAAACATTGAACGAGCATCAAGTGCATGGACCACTTTGCGCAATCATCACAAACTGATGATGCAATCAATGAACCGAAGGGCTTCGAACATAACAACAAAAAGACTAACAAAGCAAAAGGAATAGAGTCGAAGTCACACGGAATAGAACTGAAGTCGAATGACGAAGGGGCTCGAACAGCGAAAGGTCAAACTATGAATAGACACAGAGATGAATGATGAAGGGTCGAAGGGTCGCAGGGTGATAGGGAAATGCTGAATGAACTGAAGATAATAGAACAATGATAAACAAACTGAATACAAAGAGCATAGTTGAAGCAATGATGAAGGCAGTGAACCTAATCTAAAGTGGTTCAAGAGATGAGGCAAGAAGGGTTGATACTGTGTTGAACCACATCAATGCAGGATGCTCAAGGTCGATCAGTGTTAATATGACTTGATGTTGCTCGGTATGACTTGCTAGGGCTCAACAAGGTTCTGTACAACTTGCTAGGGCTCGACAGGGTCCAGTATAACTCAATCCTGGTTGACAATAACTCGCAAGGGTGTCAAAGAGGTAGAGAAAAGAGGGATAGAGGCAGGAGAACAGCACAGATGAAGTTGGTGACAATCAAAGTCGGCTGGAAGTTGTTCAAAGGTCTGAAGAGGTTGCAAAACTCAGGCACAGACAGGTATGATGCACATCAACATTAGCAGTGGGGGGTCTGGGGTGTGACACCTCTGGTCCATAGCGGCGGGGCAGCGGAGGGCTCAGTGATGTGTGACAGAGGGCAAACAGCGGTGGAGCCACTCGCAAAAATGCCATATATGGCAGTTTAACACCGGAGATGGGTCCATCACAATCAGTGGGGCCCCCGGTGACTTGTGATTGGACCCAAAAACAGCGGCGGTGGAGGGTCTTGTGACATGTGACCTGCTGCTAACATCTGATCAGTACAGTATGGCCCTCAGTGAATGTAATGAAAGGTACCCTTCTTGAGGGCCCAATATATATTCCATATGGTTTGGGAGGGGGCTCTGAAGTCTGAAATATCTTACCTCTGACGACATCTGTGGGAGAACTCTCAGACACCTCAGCATCAGTACTTTGCCAAAACTATTAGGCCACTTAGGCAAAATATACAAATAGTCCAAGACGTCAGCAAGAGACAACACTTTCATTGAGTGGAGAAGTTGTATCATATCATTACTTCATTCACGAAGGACATAGACACTATTAAGACCAGTTACTAAGTACTCCATACTCAGGGCGCATGGGCAAGCTGGCATCAGGCTCTATGTTGTGGTCATGGTCTGTGAGATTCTGACTGCCGGTGCTCTTGCACCCAAAACCATTCACCGGAGCTTGTGTGGCATCCATCATTGAAGCCCTGTGACTTCACTTGTTATACAGCTGGGCTACAGTGCCACAGACCCACTTAGCACCCATCACTCTTCTTAAAATGGACCTTGGGGGTTGCAGATGACCCCCCATCATCCCAATAACATGTCAGCTAAAGTGAGACTCTGTGGCAGCATAGGATGTCAGAATATCAGGAAGAAGACTTACCAATGATGGTATGATTGGCTTGCCTGTGGCAGCGGAACTGCAGAACCATTGGATTATGGAGAGCAAAGAACATGGCTCACCATAAGCATGTTATTGCTTGCTCCACAACTCAATCTTTCATCTTCCCGGAAGTCCAGTAGTTAGGCGCAAACAAGGATGAGGAGAGCAAGACAGGAAAGCAAGCTGAAGGTGCCAAGAGCAGAGAGAGTCCCAGCAGATAAGGATGAGAGTTCAACAGATCAAAGCTCAAGCTGATGACGGCAAAAGAAGCAGGAGTAATAAGCTTGATGAGGGCCAGCAGGAGGGTCACAGGAGAAGGGGGACACAAAGTTCAACTTTGAAGCACTGCCAGATGACTTCAGGGCAGGCACATAACTAGTTGTACATCTGCTTGGTCAATTTCCACTCATGAACTTCCGTATTACTGTCTGCCTACAAATTGGCATACTCTTCTTATGATGCATTTGAGGCAAATTGAAACAAGTTCTACAATGTGTTGTCCCTGCTAGATGATGTCTTGGGACATGCATCAACTTGGTCAACTTGGTCATCTTGTGTGTTTTAGCAACACTTGCTAAGACATTCAAGTTGCCCAAGAAATTTAGGCAAGCGCTGATATGAGTTTTTGCATTTTGCTAATGCACTTTATTATTCTCTGCAGGTATGTCCAGAAAACAGAGAGCAAGCCTGTCAAAGAGGCTCTGCAAGGGCCTGCATGAAGCTCTCCCTTGTGTGGGCGCTTACAGGCACTAATCCCTAGCATGGAACTACATCAGTAAACCATGATATTTATTAGTGGACTTATCACATCTTATCATGACTTGGGAGGCCAATAAAAGCCCAAAGATGCATGCTTATTACCACCAACCTGTCAGTAAAACCCTCGGACCAGCGTGCAGAACCGAGAATTTGATCCCGCCCCAGGACTCAGTTGTTCCATTTACTGCTAGGGGGTTTTAGTGGGTATGGCCGGTCGAATCACACCGGAGGAGTCCCATGCTACTTCCAGAGCACGTGCTGCACACAAAGGCTCTGGAAGTGTGCATAATCACATTTCCTCCCTAGTGTTGGCGCTCAAATAATTGGGGTTTAAATTCCCCGTACGGCAGGTTTGTTATATTATGATTCTGTCATTAGCATGCCTGGGTTGCACTCGCAGCCCTGACAAATATTGATGTGCCTTTGGGACAATAGTGGTCAAAGGCATACATGCTCCACCAAAAAAAAGATACGCGCTTATGGCCCATGGCTGTGTCCTCTAAGTCATCCCAAAGTCCAGCTTCAGTCTGCCCTTTTGTTCTTGCTCACATCTGGTCTGTTTGCCTTGAAATCTTCTGAGCATTGGCATTGTATGTGCAGGTACGGTGTTGCAAAGTTTCAAAGTGAACAGGTCAGGGGGAGTGGCAATATCACTGGCACTTGAAATCTGCTAATAGCTGATAAGAGGCTCAAGTCAGCTAATAGATATGGTGACTTACTGATGTAGCACTCAAACACTCTCCTGCAAGGCTCAACAACGCATTCTTGTGTCCAGAGTGCACTTTAAAACAATCAAAGTATATAGACTCTGTTAGCAATGCCCAGCAGTGCCAGATGAGTGAGTTATGGGAGGTATTTGAACCCCGTCGGGGTATACCAATGTGTTTGTGAAGAAAAATCTTGAAGTATGTCCAAGCAACTTATGCAGCATTATGAGTCTCCAAAATGTGCACATGTGAGGATACAGGTCCAGGAAGTGGCAATAAATGAAGTAAGCACTCTTCTCCTACCATATGGAGGCCCGGCGAACAGTGGAGGTGTAAGTACTCCCAATGAAAATTCGGGCAATTGAAACTGTTCAAATACATACCACCTTTTCTATTTCCATAAGCATCAAGCAAATACGACCTGCCTGCTAATGTTTCCAAGCTGTACCATACTGTACCATTTCAAACAGTCCGGCACTGGCTGTGACCTGTGACAGGGTCAAACCGTTTCGACAATTCGGCACTACGGGCGCTTGCCTGTGACAGAGGCCTGAAATTCGGCACAATTTGGGCGCGCGACAGCGCGCCGCTCCCGCGGACCGGTAAGCGCCCGCAGGACAATTCCCACAATCCTGCCGGTGACATGTGACAGAGGCCGAAATTTCGTCAATTTCGGGCCTCTGTGACGCGTGACGTGCCGAACAGTTTGAAATGATACAGTATATGGTCAGGTATTCCAGATGAGTGATTACATTGAAATACAATTGTGCTTGGGAGAATCTGACATTTTTCATATTGCTATCAGTTCCGCATCAAAATGGCAGGTATTAGGTGCTCCTCTGGGTCAGTTTATGAGCAAAAACGGGGAAATCCAGTATCTTTCTGCTACATATGAGTACATGAAGAGTTGATATGGCAGTGCTAAGTCTACACACTCTCACTGGTTCCCCATACCATACAACCAGATGCAGCACCTACTAGAAGGGAAACATGCAAGCATACACATAAGCACCCGATTGAATGTGCTATAATCAGCCCAGGATCTGTCTTTTCTGTGTCCTTTCCTCCACCAGGGTGCATATTTGGGCCTCATGCAGGGCAGCAAACAGGCTTCAATCTACCCAGGGAGCTTCAATGGACCATCATAGATGTGTTATATTGGCTGCTGTTGTAGTTGTAACTGTTGGAGCAGCCCTGGCTGCCATAGAAGACACCTCAAACTGTCTTAATCTTGAGCCTTATTACGGCTCCATCTTGTCTGGGGGACAGTGGGTGTAGGAGCTGCTCAATGGCCACCATGTTGTCCTTGATGCTCTATGCTCTTCTGATTTCTCATCAGCTTACATGAAGCTGCCCAACAACAACAACATCCCTGACCAAATCTAGAATGACCCCAAGTTGTTCCCATTCTTCAAGGATTGCCAAAGAGCCATCGATGGTAGCCATCTTCCCGTCAATCCCCCTGTGCTCACTAGAGGACGGTGGCATGATTGCAATGGCAACTTGATGCAGAATATGTTGGCAGTCTGTGACTTCAACATGTTCTTTGTCTATGTCATGGTCAGCTGGGAGGGTAGCATTGCCGACAGCATGCTATATGAGCAGGCTACCTGTAGGGAAAGTCATGGGTATGCCAAACCCACATGGGTGTCTGTGGGTTTTGGCCATGGGTGTGGGTGTGGGTATGAAATCTACAACCTTGAATACACCTCAGGCTGGAAGTTATTGTCCCCAGTTTTGGCTTCAGTGACTGCTTCTTTCAATCCCTGAAGAAGGATCTCTTCAGAAGCCTTGTCCCAATCAGCATAGACCCATTTTGACAGCAGGGTGATGATGGAAATGGAGTGCAGGCCAGGAATAGTGGGGGCAGGCAGGAAAGCATGCTGGAAGGCTGGGGCGGAGGCAAATTGCCATGTAGTGCTGGCTTTTGTGCTGCCAAACACTAGATCTTCAACAGAAATACTGCTATCGTCATACTGGTGCTACTTTTCTTATATGGGCATAAGGTAGCGCTACATTTACGAAGTTTAGGGTTCCATTACAAGCAAAAAGTATATGCAGAATGAGAATGGTCCTTAGTTCCCTACCTCAGAGTGCCCTCATGGTTCATCACCTTTGCACCAGCCAATAGGGTTGTGAGGTCCCGTCAAGTCCAGTCATTGGGCCCTTGGAAAGACGACTGGTGACTAGACTGGAACTGGACTGTATCATTTTTTGAAACCTGGACCAAAGCATCAGTTACTTCAGGACTAGACTCAACTGCAGTCCAGTTTCAGTTATAATTGGTCTTAAATGCTCTCCAGTCATGACCAGTTATAACTGGTTCTTGATGGGGCATGTTCAGTTTTACTGCACAAAAGTGTCCTCAGATCAGCCAACTGTAAATAAAAGGCTTCTTTAAATACACTGCGAACTCAGTACACTGCATTGTTTGAGCTGGCTGGGCATGAAACCCACCAAAGCCATCAGATATAGACATATTGAACCTAAAAGATACCTCTAGAGTGTGGTACAATAATTGTAAAATACATTATATATTGCCACATGTAACCCTGTTATGGGTTACGACGCGCGCTGCTGCTTTCGGACAGCCGCTTTTGGACTATGGTTCTTCTATTCGGCTCTGGATCTCTATATGTACCCTGCCTCACCTGCGTCCGTTCCCCAGCTTACACTCGAACGACGCAGGTACATCTCTGTTATGTTGTCTGCTCCCTTTGTATTTGGCTTAGCTTACGCTCGAACAACGCAGCTTGTATCAGTTCCCTCACGTGTGACCCTCAAGAGTGTCCCTCTTACACTTTTTTTTGAACTTCATACATCTACGTCGCACACCATCGGTACGAACAACGTTCGTCTGCCTTTCAAGGCCCTCCCGCATCCCGCGAACCACCCGACCCACACCAGACCCACACCCCGACCCTCACCAGCACCAGTCTCCAGTTCAAACACCTCGTCACGCTGTTGTTCTCCCGCTAAGCCCCATCTATCCTGCACCCACTGCGCACTCGTTCTGCTCAACGGAGACAGGAGATACCGCCGGCTTTAACGTCACCGCCGTCGCTCTCGACGCTCACGAAGCTCTCAACACGCGCGTCTCTCAATCTTGCAGACGCGTTGCAGGACGAAAGCGCCGCACCAGTTGAGTTCTCAATCGCATCCGTGACTCCTCTCCCGAGATCGCCTGCCCGCACCTTTCCCCCGCCCTTTTCACACATTCCCAAACCGCCTATGGTGGTCCAACCCAAGCAAGCATCCTCCTCGTCGTCCGATTCCACAATCATCATCGTTCCCGCGCATACACCCACCATGTCCGACGCTACTGCCTGCGCGCTCGTATCACATCCAGTCCTCAAACAACCCCCCATCATCAGCGCTGTAACGATCACCCCAGAAGTGGTAGTAGACTGGGATTCCGCGTGCCAGCAGTTCTTCCTACACGCAAAAGGCGTCACTGATGCTAATCGCGTCGGACTAGTTGCCGCAGGATTCCAGGACCGCCTCGTACAAGCCTGGTGGAAATCCAATAGCACAACGCTGACCACTCTCACGTGGGACAACTTCGTAGCCGAGTTCCGCGCGCAGTTCCTGGACGACAACTGGGACATCAATATACGACTCTCGCTTCTTCGCATGCGTCAGAAGCCCGGAGAAACCTTCTCGGTTTTCGTCTGCCGCTTCAAAATGCAGAACACATTGCTTGCTGGAACCCCTCGTCACCTCTCTGACTCGACTCTGCACGTCGAAATCATGGCACGTCTCTCCACACACCTGCAGCTCCATGCCACCTCCACTACCGTCTCCGCAATCCCAAGCTACAACTTGTGAAAGAAAGCAATGTTCACTGAAGACAAGGACTGGTCCGAGAAGAGGGCCGCGGAAGCAGACGAATTACTCGCGTTGCATATGCGCGTCCTCAAACTCCACAACCAGTCGTCTTCGTCCAGCAATCCAACTCGCGCTCCGAGGCCCGCCTCCTCTCAGTCGAACACAACCACCAGCTCCTCCACCTTGACGAAAGTCCCTACCCTCACGGAAGACGAACGCCTCCTCCTCCACATGCACCGTGGTTGCTACAAGTGCCGCAAGTTCTATGCCGGCCACATCGGCACAAACTGCTCTGAATGGCCTTCCAAGCCTTATCAGACTTTGACGCTTGCTGACGCACTTGCTGCACAGAAGCGTTTCGAGGGCTCGAACAGCCGTAAACCGCCTGGAAAAGTCGCTGCACTCTCCAGCACGGTGGAAGATGTTCCAGACGAGGACGATCACCAAGAAAACAGCGACGACGACGATGTCGCTTTCAATCCGGTCCCTGTCGCCGCGCTGTACGCCGCTTCCATCGGCACCCTCGGATCTGACCTCGAGGACACTTGGGACTCCGAGTGCGTACACAGTTTCCCACCTGCCCTAAGCCCCACCCATCTACTCTGGAACGCGAGTCTGAGCGCACCCACATCCCCGTCATCTTTCCCTGTCCTTTCGGATATACTGATTGACACGGGATCTCCAGCGAATCTTATTAGTGCTGTGGAAGCGACCCGCCTCAGCCTCCGTCGTCATCCCCTTGCAAAGCCTCAGTCGTTCACGACGGCCTTCGATGGAGCGGAGATGGAAGCCTCTGAGTGGGTGAAGTTTCAGGTTGTGTCAAAGGATGGTTCTTATACCTCTCGCTCCGTTCGCGCTATTGTCGTTCCCGCTCTCTGTTTCCCTGTAATACTCGGCATACCTTTCCTTGATTGCAACCATCTTCTCGTTGATGTCCACAATCATTCTTTGTGGGACTCGGTGTCTGGTGTCGACGTCATGAACCCGTCACATGCTCCCCCGCCTCCTCCCCAGCTGTCTCCGTCTCAACGTTGCCGCCATGAACGCGAATACGACCATCTGCGCGCACGCCTGGTGCTCACGACACACCGCGACCTCCTCAAGCAGATCACCATGGAAGTGCCTCTCACGCAACCGATACCCTCGCCGTCCATACCACAGATAACCATCGCCGCAGTCCGCTCGCGTGTCGAGTCACTCACCTTCACCGAATCTCTCCAATGCGCCGACGCAGATTTTAAGACACGCTTCGCCGACTGCTTCCCTGCCGATATACCCCATCTCAACCACCTGCCTTCCGACATCTACCACAAAATCAATCTCAAGGACACCAATATGACAATTGTTTGTCGCCAATACGACTGCCCGAAGAAATATCGAGAGGCTTTCAAGACCCTTCTGGACCAGCACGTCATGGCTGGACGTCTGCGACCCTCATCGTTGCTGTATGCTTCTCCCTGTTTCCTTGTCCCTAAGGCTGACCCCGCAGCCCTACCGCGCTGGGTCAACGACTACCGCGTGCTCAATTCCAACACAATACCCGATGTCCATCCCCTGCCGAGCATTCAAGAGATCTTGTCGGACTGTGCCCGCGGCAAAATCTGGGGCAAGCTCGACATGACTAACTCATTCTTTCAGACCCGCATCCAACCCGAGCACATTAAGTATACGGCAATAACGACACCCTTCGGACTATATGAGCGGACAGTCATGCCACAGGGTTGTCGAAATGTGCCATCGACGCATCAGCGGTGCATGTTCGCTGCCCTCTGTCCTTTCATTGGCTCTATCTGTCATGTCTACCTAGATGATATCATCATTTGGTCACAGGATCTACAGGAGCACAAGCATAATGTCGAGTTGATTTTGAACACGCTACGTGCCAACCAGCTCTACTGCTCGCTGAAGAAGACTGACTTGTTCTGCACGGAACTAGCCTTTCTAGGCCATCACATCTCGCAGGCTGGCATTACGCCTGACGGTTCCAAAGTCGACAAGATTGTCTCATGGCCAGTCCCGAAGTCGTCTCAGGACATCTGCTCCTTCCTTGGGCTCACGCAACACATCGCCAATTTCCTACCCCACCTCGCGCAGCACACCATCGTCCTGAATCAGCTTACATCCAAAGAATCGGATCGCTCCTTTGTGTGGACAACTCAACATGACGTCACTTTCGAGGCTGTCAAACGTCTCGTCGCATCTCACGAATGCCTGACCGCCATCGACCATATGAACATGGGCTCTAACCGGATTTTTGTATCCACAGATGCCAGCGACTGGTGCACCGGCGCTGTCCTCTCCTACGGCAAGTCCCTCGAAACTGCTCGCCCTGTCGCTTTCGAATCTGCGCAGCTCTCCGGAGCGGAACTCAACTATCCAGTCCACGAGAAAGAACTCCTGGTGATCGAACGTGCGCTCAAGAAATGGCGCGTTGATCTGCTTGGGGTGTCCTTCACCGTCTATACCGACCATCGCACGCTCGAGAATTTCTCCATGCAGAAACACCTCTCTCGGCGACAAGCCCGTTGGCAAGAATTCCTCGGGCAATATGACTTCGATATTGTCTATCTGCGCGGCAGCAACAACTCTGTCGCAGACGCCTTGTCCCGCCTACCTCCGCCTGCCGCTTCGCCGCCTCTCGCTGCGCTCCCATCTGGTCCTCCTGCTATCGCCGCGCTCCGCTCTATTCGACAGGCTAATCGCGCACTTACGCACCTCCCTCCTCCGGTCGCTCCCGCCGCCGTGCCTGGCTCTGTGATTCATACGCTCTCCGTTACCACTGGTTTTGATTGGCTCCGTCGCATTCACGACGGATACGCCGACGACAAGTGGTGTTTGCGTCTGTTGTGCTCGCTCGGCACTAAGGCCGAAGACCCCCTTGCTACGCTCACTTCTGGATTGCTCAACGGTCTCTCGCTCACTGGAGTCACTGTCTGCAATGGTCTCCTCTTGGTCGGCGACCAGCTCTGCATCCCTCGTGTCCCCGATATTTGCGAAGCTCTCTTCCGCCTCGCGCATGATGCCATGGGTCACTTTGGTGTCAACAAGTCTTACGCTGCCCTGCGCTCGGGTTACTATTGGCCCTACATGCGACGAGATCTAGGAGCGCTGCCAACGCAACAAGTCCTCCACCCGCCGGCCTTGTGGACCCCTACATCCGTTGCCTGTGCCCGACCGTTGTCTCTCCTCTGTCGCTATTGATTTCATTGGCGAGCTCCCCGAAGACGCTGGGTATAACTGCATCGCGACTTTCACGTGCCGCCTCGGGTCCGATATCCGTCTGGTACCGTGTCGTACTGACATGGCCGCAGAACAACTCGCTGAGCTCTTCTTTGTACACTGGTACTGCGAGAACGGCCTGCCCGCTGACATTGTTTCAGACCGTGACAAACTGTTCATTTCCAAGTTCTGGAAAGCGCTCCACCGCTTAACTGGTATCGACCTCAAAATGTCAACATCGTATCACCCGGAGACCGACGGTGCCAGCGAACGCACCAACAAAACCCTCGTGCAAATGTTGCGTTACCACGTCGAGCGCAATCAACGTGGCTGGTCGCGCGCCTTGCCCCTGGTCTGGTTTCAACTCATGAACTCACTCAACGCATCCACTGGTTTCACCCCGTTCCAGCTACGTCTTGGCCTCGAGCCTCGCATTCCCTCCCCTGTTGAACGCTTCCGCTGATAAAATGGTCGCAAATTTTCAGGACGATGGTGAGCGTGCCCGTGCGCTCATTCAACGTCTCGAGACTGACACCATGGAAGCCCAAGACAACCTCCTCCTGGCAAAGACCGCGCAGACACTCACTGCAAACAAACACCGAAGCCTGGAGATCCCTTACGCTGTTGGCGACAAAGTACTACTTTCGACATTCCACCGCCGTCGCAAATACATGCAGCGAGGCGACCACCGCGTCGCCAAGTTCATGGTACGATACGACGGACCGCACACAGTCCTGGTAGCACACCCCCTTACCTCAACCTACATGCTCGATCTTCCACCATCCACCAACGTACATCCCACCTTCCACGCATCGCTCCTCCGCCCCTTCATTAGCAACGACGACTCGCTCTTCCCCTCACGCGCCCACCCCAAACCAGGTCCCATCGTGACACCGTCTGGTCAAGAGGAATACTTCGTCGAACATATCCTTGTTCGCCGTCGTCATGGCACAGGTTACCAATACCTCGTACGCTGGCGCGGATATGGAGAAGGCTCGGACAGCTGGCTTGCCGGAACCGCGGTTCGCGATGTCGCTGCCTTGGACGATTTCCTCGCCGCAAACAGTCTCAAGGACCCATCGGCTCCCGGAGATGCTGTAAAGTCTAGAGGGTGAGGAAGAGTGTAACCCTGGTATGGGTTACGACGCGCGCTGCTGCTTTCGGACAGCCGCTTTTGGACTATGGTTCTTCTATTCGGCTCCGGATCTCTATATGTACCCTGCCTCGCCTGTGTCCGTTCCCCAGCTTACGCTCGAACGACGCAGGTACATCTCCGTTATGTTGTCTGCTCCCTTTGTATTTGGCTTAGCTTACGCTCGAACGACGCAGCTTGTATCAGTTCCCTCACGCGTGACCCTCAAGAGTGTCCGTCTTACACCACAATGTAATTGGTCATGACCAGTTATGGAGAGTTGAACTGGTAGCCCAGGGAAGCTGTCATTGGACCGTAACTGTAACTGAACTAATGCATCAGTTCAGTCTTTGTTATTTATGACCAGGCAGGTTACAGTTGTTCTTTCAATTTTGACCAGTCATACAACTGGACCTCACAACACTACCAGCCGATGTCAAGCATCTGCTGGCACCATATATGGCTGACACTAATCAGACCTTCATTCCAAAGTTCTGAGACCAAGATGAATGACTCAGGCTTATAGCAAATAATCTTGTTGCAGGAGCCAGGTTCTTCAAGGTCATGGTTGACTTGCTTATCAAGCATGTGCTCGGTGTAGGGCTAGACCATGCAGAAACATATGGAGACACTGCTGGATACTATGGAACTGTTGAGGAACAGGGGCAACTGTTAAGACTGTGCGTGCCAGGGTGAAGTCCCGGTGAAGTCCAGAGTTCCGGAGTTACGAAGTCCAGAAGGATCATGCGCAGAGAATGAAGACTTCAGGAAAGCTATTGATCAACATCTTGAGGATTCACATAGGTCTTCAATTTAGGACAGACAAGAGATCTGGAGTTTATACCAGAGCAAGCAATGAGTAAGAAGATAAGCAAGAGATATATAATACCAAGCAGAAGAGAAGTCAAGCCAGAGATAAAAAGTCAAGCCAGAGTTGAGGGTTGAAGGTCAGAAGTCTGGTCGGAAGGATTGGACTATGAGAGATGAGCAAACAGAATAGATTGAGCTCAGAGTTGTAACAAGGAATGCAAAATATCAGACCTGAGGTCTAAGTGTGGTTACAAGGAGGCTTATACAGTAAAGTCCAAAAGTACAGAGAGGAGTAGCCAAGACATGAGTAAAGGAGGTCAGGAACTGGAGTCAGGCGGAAGCTGATGATCGTCCAATACAAAGTATAGTGAGATCAAATAAGAAGCAGATACAATCGAGGGCATATCAAATGAACAGAATCAAGCGGAGTCAGATCACAGAGATGGATACAAGCAGGAGCAGATAGGACTGGAGTCCGGGACAAGTAAGTAAGCAGAAAGGAAAAGTGATCAACAGTAGAAACACATGTACAGTTGAATATCTCATAATGCATAGAGTTGGTTTCCGGGTTATCGTATGCATAAGGAGATTGTATGCATCCTCAGATGGGTCACGTGCCCGCTAAGCGGGCGCTCCGAGTGGTGATTGGGTGTGACAAGGGCAAGGGATGTCTTTATGTGGGTTGTTTCTGGGTTATTGTAACTCAGATAGGCCTTTCTGAGTATGATAAGGGTCAGCAATGCATTATTTTCGCCCACAAGATTGTCGCCACGGGCGCCTGATATCGAGATGGTTGAGTTTCAGTACCATATTTGGCAGGCAACCGTGCATATCTGACCAAAAAGTGTATGCATAATGCGATACCAGGTTGCATGCATAAATCCCTGCAGACGGGCTTGGTTCCCAGCTTCCGCTATGCATTATGAGGTGATGCATTATGAGATATTCAACTGTAAGAACAAACCAGAGTTGCGGAGTCCAGAGTGGGTCCAGACCAGAATTGGTGCCTTGGAAGCATGGGATGTAACAGTGACTGACATTCCATTTGTACATGCTCTCATGGATCAGGAGTGCTCTGACCCGTCAGGAAGTACGGGACCACATTATGGATCCGGAATCGAACTTTCAGCAAAAAATGGTTGAATATCTTGAAAGTGTGCACAAGGGGGGGGGGGGGGGGGGTTTGGATGGAGATATAGAGTCTGTAGCCAACAGAATTGAAGAGCAAAGGTTAAAGACCTGATGAGGATCCCACCTACAAAGACATTGCCATGTGCACCCCCCAAAGAAATGTAAGCATGAGAAAAGCCTGGACTGCCCTAAATGTGAATTGTATCGCTCCTGGTGGACAAAGTATACCCAGGAGGTTAATGAAATATCATATCTATCAAATCTCCACAGATGCATGACCTGAAGTAAGAATGGCAAGACCCCAAAGGGTGCTCAGAATAGTGGCATGCATAAGTATGACAACAGAGGATGCACTGACCCTATCACAAAGACATGCAAGGCCCAGACCATCGGTTTCCCCAAGATACATTAGAAGAAACTGCTATGGATCCAGAGTCTGGAGCCTTCATTATGAAAAAAGGAGAGCCATGGCTGAATATCTTCACGCCAGCTGTGTCATATCTGCTGCACTGCAACCATGATGTCACCAGTCTCATGTCCAAAACTGCAATCAAGTCTGTCATTGCCTATGTTGCTGACTATATGACGATTGATGAGGATCAAAGAGAATCATCCTTTACGGATGGCAATTCCAGCCAACGAATGTGACAATGTCACAACTACCTTTAGTGATGCAGGGTCCCGTCCAGTCCAGTCCTTTGACCCTTTTTGATTAGGACTGAGACTGGACCAAACTAACACATTTCATGCCCACAAGGCACCAACTCCAGTCCAGACCCACTCCGGACTCCGCAACTCCATAGTTCTTATGGTATAGAGTCAAGGTTGAGGGTGAAAGCACATGCGAGAGGGATCGAAAAGCAGTTGCAGTTCAAAGAGCTGAAGTGGCAAATGTGCACAGATGTGTATCAAGCTGGACATATTTCAAGCAGGTACCAAGCAAATATACGTACAGGCAAGGTACTACATAGCAGTCCAGAAGTAGAGCAACAAAGGCCGTAGTCTGGGCAATAACAAAGGTGACAAAGGGTAATAGTAGCATAGAAGTAACCAGAAGCATCATGACTAATGGGTGAGCTTGCAATCTACTTGAATATCAATAGTCCTAGTCTAATCTGTTAGGACAAATGTGCCATGTCATTCTCTGAATTGATCAATTGCAATCACTTAGGGCCTGTTCAGCTGCACCGTTGTTAGCGGTAGCGCCGTTATTAGGGAAACCCCGGGAAGTACGGATTATTAGGTTTTGTGACTGATGTGACGAAGTCTTATGTAATACAAGTGCCAGCGCGTCGAACAATGCCCTTTGTGTGCTTGCCCTCCACTTCTGCTGCTTCCCCTGCCACTATGCCCCCTCATACAGACCCCGAAGGCCACACAACTTGCACCGTATGGACAGATGAGCAGATATACACAATGCTGGACTGTTTTGAGCAAAACCAAGGCCATTTTGGGCAAGGTGTGAACCCGAAAAAGACCCACTTCGAGGACGCTGCAAAGGCAATCAATGAAGCACATGGTGGGACACAGAACAAACCCAAGACTTGTTCTTCAGTGGAGACAAAATGGGCACAGGTGCATTGTGCATATATCTATTCTGTCTTCCTTCCTACATCATCGTCTATATGACAGATGAAGGCCATATACAAGGGCCTTCTGGCGTGGGATCTGAAGACTGGTCGTGTCTATGACAATGTGAAGTATGGATATGGTGTAGACACCTCCTCTAAAGGAGAGTGGTCAGCCCATACTGCTTCACATATGACCGTCAAGCAGTTCAGCAACATGCCGTGGCCGTTCTTCAAGACGATGTCAGGCATCTGTTCAACCTCAGTCAAGCCCCGCGGTGAACGGGTCTTTGCTGCACACAACACTGCCCTGCCTGCTATTATGCCATCTCAGGGTACCCAAGATGATGTAGCAGAGACTGAGGACACTCAGGTGACCCCTGATTTGCAGGTCAGCACGGTGAGTGCAATATTCTCCACTTATCATCGAAATTACTGAAAAAATGCCAGCAGGCTGCGGCGCGTGACAAGGACCCGGTGACATATTCAGATGATGATGAGGTCCTTGTTTCTGGCAACAAGGTGAGTTATTTACCATTTTTGTTGTACTTGTAGACTCAGAATGAGGTTGCAGGTCCCAACCACCCCAGTCGTTCCCCGGAAGCGCAACACTGCTGCTGCTGACTTCACCCCTCCTGTCTCGCAGAGCAAGAAGGGGCGTGTCTCAGCTGGGGCACAGGCACTGGACCAGATGAGCACCATGATGGCCCGCTTTGGCACCATTGTAGAGAGAGGTATGGCAAGTATCTTGGCCAATTCTTCTGGCCCGCTGCCTGCAGAGCCCAAGACTCCCACACGCTGATGTGCATCATACCTGTCTGTGCCCGGATTTTGCGACCTCTTTGGACCTTCGAACAACTTCCAGCCGACTTCGATCGTCACCAGCTTCGTCTTCGCCTTTCTCCTGCCTCTATCCTTCTTCCCTTGACCTTTTCGACACCCTTCCGAGCTATTGTCGACCAGGAGCGAGCCGTACCGAACCCCATCGTACCCCAGCAAGTTGTACCAAACCCCATCGTACTCCAGCGAGTCATAGCGAGTCGTACCGAACCTCTGCAAAGCCTAGCGAGTCATACCGAACCTCAGCGAAGCCTAGCGAGTCGTACCGAGCGACCTCTACTCGTACCGACACTGATCGACCTCAATCGAACTCGAGCATCCTGCCTCGATGTGGTTCGACACAGTATCGTCCCTTCTCGCCTCATCTCTCGAACCGCTTCAGATTGGGTTTACTTCGGTTCCGACAATCATCGGACAGACTTCTTCATCATTGCTTCGACTATGGTCTTCGTCTTTGGTTCGTTTATCATCGTTCTACTATATTCAGTTCGTTTAGCATCGTCCTATTACCCTGCGACCCTTCTACCCTTCATCATTCATCTCTATGTCTAGTCATAGTTCGACTTTTCGATGATCGAGTCTCTTCGCTGTTCGACTTCGGTTCTATTCCGTTTGACCTTGGTTCTATTATGTTCGACTTCGGTTCTATTATTCGACTTCGGTTCTATTATGTTCGACTTCGACTCTATTCCTTTTGCTTCGTTAGTCTTTTCGTTCTTATGTTCGAGGCCCTTTGGTTCGTCGATTGCGTCATTAGTTCGTGATGATCGCGCGATGTGGTCCGTGCGCTCGGCGCTCGTTTGATGTCCGTCGGTGCTCGTACGATGTGCTTCGTATTCACTTCTTATTGGTCGCTCGTCGCTTAGTCATAGTTCGAATAGTGCTCGTAGTCGGTCGAGATATCGTCGAGCATCATGTATAGCTTCTAGTAAGAGGCCCCCTTCCATTCCCCCACCATCTACACTCCGAATTAGACACCCTTTCCCCCTCTCCGTCATTGAGCTCTAGTGTGACATCGGCTCGAAGCTCCTCAATGTATAAGTCAGTCGTGCCAGAGTCGCACCAAGTCTACAGTTGAGTCGTATCGTCGGCTTCGACTTCGTTGTATCGTTGACATCGCCCAAGAAGGGTCCAGTTCGCTCAAGAGGAGCTTCGTTCGCCCAAGAAGGGTCCGGCCCGCTCAAGAGGAGCTTCATTCGCTCAAGAAGAGCTTCGAGTCAGGCCTATCATGGCCCCCATTGGTCTATCGTGACCCCCAAGTCGACCTATTGTGGTCCCAAGTTGTCCAAGAAGGACAACGTCGGTTCGCTCGCCCAAGAAGGGCTTCGAGACGTCGAGCTTCGCGTCACAGAGTCTTCGCACTTCGGCCTGTGTGCCTCATGGATCCATCGGTCCTACCCATCGCTAGTGAGCGGCATAGTCAAACATCCAACGATCCCCCCTTTCCCTCGCACCCCCTTTCGCCTTCTTCCCTCCACACTTCGAGCCCCCTCGACTTTGCAAAGCTCCGATGTTCGACCTGCTTCGCTCGACCGAGAATCAACTAGCCCACTTGCACCCTTTCAGGTTGATTGTTAGTTTTTGTTGGCATTTCCGCCTTCAGAGACGGAGCTACCGTATCACCACTCACAAAATAGACAAACCGCATGTCCCAAGTACTCGTAGGCGCCGAAAGTGTTTGAACGCCCACACTTATGTAATAGATGCCGACGCGCGAAAACAATCATAACACTTTTTTTGCCTTTCCTCCCACAACCACCCCATGCCCCCTCCTGGTACCCACAAATTAACGCCCTCTAAGCACAGTGCTATCTGTGCACTGCGCAAGGAGGGCTACTCATACCGCAAAATTGCCCAAAAAATGGGTGTCTCTCTCGGCACTGCTCACTACACAGTCAAACGCGACAAACTCTTTCACACCCGCCATACCCTCCCTCGCTCAGGCCGTCCCACCACTCTTACCGAACGGAAGAAGTGCTTGATCCTCCGTGAAGTCCGCAACAACCGAAAGACACCATACAGAGGCATTGCGGAGGCTATAGGGGATGTTACAGAGCGACAGGTGCGCAAGGTTGCCAACTCTGCTGGATACCACCGTCGTATTGCGCGTCGTAAGCCCTTCCTGACCCAGGAGGCTGTCAAGAAGCACTACGCATGGGCATGGGAGAACAAGGGGAGGGACTGGGACACCATCATCTGGACGGACGAGACACGGCTGGAGTTAGGGGAGAGGGTGGGGCGAGAGCGTGTCACTCGGAAGGCTGGTGAGGAGTTTCTCCCTGAGAACATCCAGCCAACATTCCGGAGCGGCCGGAAGTCTATCATGTTGTGGGGCTGTGTGGCCCAGGGTCGCAAGGGACCACTCATCCGGCTGGACCTGGAAGAGGAGCAGGAGCAGGACGGTCATGAAGGGAAGAGGAGGGGCAGGAAGGGCGGGCTCGATGGTGAGCGGTATGTCCACCAAGTTCTCGAAGGCCCCCTTCTCGACTTCTACACCACCATGAACAAGGAGAGGAATGGGCATATGCTTGTGGTTGAAGACGGAGCCCCTGCGCACACTAGCCAGGTTGCTAAGGCTGCTCGAAATTGCCTAGGCATACGCTCCCTCACCGATCCTCCAAACTCCCCTGACCTCAACCCCATTGAACCACTATGGAACCTTCTCAAGACTTGCGTGGGGCGTAGACGGGGAGCTCATAAATCCCTTGATGCACTTTGGCAAGCGGCATGATTAGTATGGGCGGAGTTGTCGGAGGAGGAAATGGGCAGGGTGATTGGGAGCATGTCGGAAAGAGTTCAGGCTGTAGAGAGCGCAAAAGGAGGGCATACCCCTTTCTAACTATGTATAATGCAAGGTCACTTGGCTGTCCACCGGACGTATGCAACATTTATTTTGTATGACTTGATTTGAATATTAACAACAAGTACGAATTTAACGGCTTTTGGGCGCTTATTTGGGCGTTCAAACACTTTCTGCGGGGGGGGGGGGAGTACATGCGGCCAGACAGTTCTGTGTCAGTTGGCCCTTACGGTTCCGAGCTCCATCCGCTTCTCCAGCCGAGGGGCAGGCGTTGATGTGTGTCCCATCAATAGCATCCAGAGTATCCCCGAAGTATGACGCAAACTTGGGATTCTCCCCGATGAAGGGATCCACTTGGTCTGCAGGGGGGAGGGAGACGTATGTGGTGTAGAATGGCTGGGAGGAAATGATGGACAGCACGAGCTTGTAGTATCTCAATGGCAATATAAATATGGGAAAACAAGATAGCGAAAAACATACTTTGATATTGTTGCATTGGCATGCTGAAAGCGCTCCGTATTTTCAAGCCAGTGACGCTGATATAGAGGAAAATCGCTGCTTGTTCCTCAACCGTAATACAACGACTGTCCTTGAGGCCATGCGTGCGAAGCTCAGAAACAAAGGCAAGAAATATATGAAGATGCATGCCAAGTTCATTGCGAATGTGGTTAGGATGGCTGTGGATCAGTTTTTGAACCCAGGCATGACCATTGAGAGCTGAGGTGTGATAAGGTTGCTTCGAGTAGAGTGGATCAGCGTAGAGTCGAACAGCAAGCCCCACTGCAGCCATCATATAGGCATAGAGTGTGAGGAGCAGCATCTGTAGCTGCTGGAGGTGGGGATCAAGAGGGGCCATGACACAGGGGCCACAACAACTGGGGGGAGCAAGGGGGAACACCGAGAACGAGTGATTTTCGCCCTCCTGCAGGCTTATTGTAATTACATAAGCACGCAAAAATCACGCCGGGGATAGCCCAAGTCACAGTTTCTATATTAGGTACATAAGTGCCCCCGTAATAATCAGGGTTTCCCTAATAACGGCGCTACCACTAATAACGGTGCAGCTGAACAGGCCCTTATAAGACACTCACAATGATTTTGAGCTCACATTATCCAGCCAACTTACTCAACAGCATCAATAATATGTTATTACACTGTACTGTTATCAACCATTTATCACTACATATCCACCATTTTAATAAACTACTTACTGATCAACTATACCAGTAAGTAGTGTCATCACTGTTGCTCTATTTGATTGCCAATACCCTGCAATGACATCCATAACTAATGAGTGGAATCCATTATATTGTTGACACATAAACAGCATAGTAACAGATCTAATGGGTGGTAGACTGACTTTAGCCTCAGCTATGGGTCTTTCTATTGGAGTCCAATCTATTGAGTTATCCACATTAAAGCCTCCAACTTGCATGATTGCTGGTGTCATACAAAACTAAGTACTGAATGTATTTCATCCTGTTATTGACCCCTACTAATGATACTGATGCATGTAATTTGTGATAGACTAACTAGAGCCTCTGTTAGAAGTCCCTATATTGAAGTTCCTTATCAGTTTATAGAGCTATTTCCAAAAACAGCTTACAGTTTCAGATGGCACCCAGGATTGTCCGTCCCAATCAGGCAATTAAGCGCCCGGACATGCTGAGCTGTTAACCCAGTTCTATGTGAAGTAAGCTTTATAAGTGATGTTGAAATGTTGTAAGCAGGGAGTTTATCTGCCCTCTGAGTAAACGAGGTTGTTTATGTGAAGATAAGTCCATGTTAATGGGATGGATTGCATCTATGTCTTGTGGATGTAAATACTAATTCCCGACAAAACCTCCGGTGATGATATGTGGTTTTTATCATGTACCTCTGTGCGAATCTGGGAGTAGGACACTGGTTGGCAGCGAAAGTCATTCCCTGCTATTAATACGAGACACCATACAGCTATTTCAGGTACAATCTAGCTACAACCCTGCTACGGTGTGTCCATGACTACTACATCCATCTGTCGTTACTGCTTTACATCTGTAGCTTACACCCATGACCTGGTTGCGACTCCCAGTGCTCCTGCACTACACTATGCTATATTCATGTCCACTGAGGCTACGACTGTCTGTGCGCTGTTTACATTGCTCCCTCCCTTTCGGCTCCACCATCCAGGATGACCTCATCGTGGCCCTCGCATGTATATAAGCTGTCATGGGCCCCGAAGTCCTCTTGACTCTCGCCAAATTGCCCACTTCCTTCTCTCCCTTTCCTGCCCTTGCCGGCCCCTCTCCAGCCTCTTTCCCCTTGGTCACTCACAGAGGAACAACAACAGTGCATCCCAGTTTTGTGATGCAATGTCTGAGACCATTACGGGTATAGGGAACGAGGTGAGTCTAATGTCTTCTGTTGACCCTCACTTCACTGTGTCTGTCGCCTCTTGTTACCACTCCAACACAAGCAATACATCTCAAAATCAATTCACACTGCATGCATGCTTTGCCCCTAAGAAAGATGAGCTGCTGCCCTTCAACGCTCCAACGGCCACCTTAGAACTGGCACCAGATGAGTTTTACCTGGGTCATCTCGCCGCCCTGGGCCTTTGGGAGGCTGAGCTAGTGCTTTCGCTCTCAGGTAGATGCAGTCCCGCTATGGTGTTGGTGGATTGGGCTTTGTGGAGGGCACGTACCTAAGTAGTTCACAACCATTACTTGTAACTAGTACCGGAATAAACTGGTTTCTCTGGTATATTTGATTTCTGAGGAGCACTCCATCCCTAGTGTGGTGCAATGGGATTATTTACAGTGTTTACCAAGTTCTCCTGACCTCAGTTGTATTTTGATGTAACCATTCGTCTAAGATTCACGATCAGGACGGCTCAAAGAATATTGCAGAAAATGGAAGGGCAACTGTTGTGGTGGCCTTGGATGACCGGGCAAAGAATGGCAAGAAATGCATAGTCCCAATCCCACCAGTCCTAGATTATATGTGGAGGCCAGCAATGTAGAAGGATANCCACCAGTCCTAGATTATATGTGGAGGCCAGCAATGTAGAAGGATATACGCGTATATGATTGGAGCAGGCTAAACCATAAGAAAGCAATGTCTAGTGCTCACTGCAAGATTGCAAAGCCTCAGACATATGTTCCTACAGATAACACTAGCAACTTTGAGAATGACTATGCTGTAGATGAGACGGTACCCCATCTTACACTGTATATGGCCACAATGACGGTGATGAGCCTGAATCTGCAGCCTCAGATGATAAGGAGGAGCTAACTTGTGTGGAAGGCGGACTTGTATATGCAGAGGAGGAGGAGGAAGAATCTGAGGATAAGCTGCTGCTCACCACCAAGGCAGCTGAACAATTTGAAGAGGACATCATACAGGCAGAAGCCAGTTGGGCAGAAGCAGTCACTCCATTAAATCATACCTAAGTCATTAGTATCAGCTGCAACATTTCATAATAATTGTGCACCACTTCATGCAACCACACCACAGGGCCTTTCTACTTTTTTCAAAATGTAATACTATACCAGTTAATTGACACCTCGTAAGTAAGTATGCTCTTGCTCACTTGCTTACTTTCATTAGATTTATGATTTTATGACTGAGCCTTATGTTGTAGTGACTTACTTATTGTCCTGCCTCCGAAGTATGACAACCTGGCCTAATACATGTGCTATTGTAATCAAGTATGTATCTCCTTAGCATCCTTTGTAGTATGAACAGTCATCCATGGCCGGCCATAGATGACTGGTGGTACCACGGCACTTACAATGTACTTATCTGCACATAAATCTAATGCTGTAGAGGCCCGATGATTCAGTTGGATTATGTGTTAGTTCTTTTCATTGGCTGCAAGTTCAATTTCCTTTAGGCACATTTGTGGGGCAATTTGTATGTCTCGTAATATTTGATGAATATACATGATCTGCGAAGGTAGCCTGGGAACTGAATATTTGGTTGAATAGATGCCACCCTGTACTAAGGGCCCAAATAATCAAGCAACCACCTTAACTAAGGGGTCTAAATTATATGATCTAACTGAAGTCACTGCCTAAGTAACACACATTCATGGCCAACCATTCACAGGCAAGTACACATGAAGTCTGATTAATGGATGAGACTAAAGGATTAGTGCCAAAGTCTGTATATAGGAGGTCCTTGAAAGATGCAGGCAGCTGTGAAAAGTACTGCATGACAATGTTAACCTTGTTCAAGCCCTGGAGGTCCTAGAAAGGACTTGTGAGTCAATGAGGAAATGATGTGGAACAACATATTTGCTAGTTATGCTTTCACAGACGGGCAAACAGAAATTATGAAGTTCTTCCATATCAAATATGAGCGTAATGATGCCCAGAATGACTTTTCTGCTGCCAGAAAGCAAGCTGGACAGGGCAGAACAAACCCTCTGTATATGAGCAACCACGAGATGGATGAAATTGAGATGGAGGGTTATATATTTGACAGAGAGACCACAGCTGCAGATAAAGAGAATGAGCTCATCACAACTGGACAACTATCAGTGATGGAGAGGTTCTGCATCAGACACGTGTAGCAACTGCAGAGAAGGTCATGAAGAGTTCTGGATGGCTAGGCCCTCTTGCAGCCCCTATATCATCTACACCCACAATACTGCACACCCGAGGTACACCAGATGAAGAGTGCACCGCTACCGAGTGGAAAGGCATACTGGATACTAGAGCTCATGTTGGTGATGGTGTCGCATCCTGCATTATGACATATCTTTGTCGGAACGGCAGGCTACTCATGCAGACATACACAAGGATAAACACACAAGGGGGAGAAAGAGGACATGCATGTGGGTGCAATCATCTGGACTTACTAGCCCAAGTACTTCTCCACCTGACCCAAACTTCCTTGAGCACTTGACAGGCTTGGAAGTGTTGAATGGGGTCCATTTTCAGGAGCTGTACTTCATCAGCATTGAAAGGTTCACAAATCAAAGCAATTGGGCTCACACATGCGAGGAGGTAAGTACCCTCACATGATAGTGAAGCGGGTAGGTAAAACCTTCCCATTATGATGAGGTCTTTGGTCCTCTCAGCTGAATAAAATATGAGTTCAGGCTATCAGACAGTCAAAATCAGCTTATAACTTACTCTTAGATTGGAATGGCAGGCACCTGTGGAGTAACTTGTACATGAGCATGCCAAGCACCCAACAGTCCACTCACACTGGGGTACCATGTTTCTTCTGCAGAACGACCTTGGGAGCCATGTATTCCAGAGTACCCTCAGGACTAGAGGCAAAACCGACAATCACTGGTTTGAAGTCTGCAATGTTTATTTTGCCATTGTCGAGAAGAAGATTCTCCAGTTGTCACAATGCACAACATGCAGCTGATGAAGGTAGCTGAGGCCCTCAGTGACCTGGATGATGAAAGCCGCTGTCTGCTTTTCAGAGAACACTCCATTGTGTTTCAAAAGCTCGAAGAGATTGCTACCATCCAAGGGCTCGAGATGTAGGTACAGCCCAATTGTTCCACCAGAAGTGGTTGTGTAGAGTCAGGATACGAGAGTGCTGCAGCTTTCCTTGAAGCTGATCCTCATCCATGATGCATCTCGGGTCGAGCTCGATGAGGTGGTTGCTGAGATCTCGATCATGCATCCCTTTGTTGGTTCCACCATTGTACATGGTCATCTCGAGTCACGTGGCATCCATGTTCCCCTTGCTCGTGTCAAGGAAAGCATGCAGAGGGTTGACCCTATGGGTGTGCTTGTTAGGTATGTCATGCCTTCTATCCTATCTCAAGTTTGCTGACATCTAGGTAGATAGGCTGGGATCATCAAGCGATGTGTCTACAACGACGGAAACGAGAAGCTCCACCCTTGGGGATTCTACGTTCATGGATGCATTGATGGCTTCTCTCGCCTCATCATCTGCATTGTTTGTTGCTCAAACAAACGAGCTCGCACAGTCTGTTCTCTCTTCATGGATGCCATCGGGCTCTATGGCCGGCCTAGCCGGGCTCGAGGTGACTATGGCACTGAGAACAATGACGTTGAGCGCAAGATGATTATCCACTGGGGAGAGGCTCACCGTGCCTTCCTCCGAGAACAGTAGGCTGCATCTGCCTTTTCATGGACAAGGCTGATTGTTGTCACTTCTAGGTCGCTTCACAATGTGCGCATCCAGCGTCTCTGGCGCGATGTGCGCAAAGACTGCCTTGAGACGTTCCGCCAGATCTTCATGTACCTCGAGTGGGCAGGCCTTCTAGACATGGATGAGGAGGTCCATCGTGTCTGCCTCTTCCTTGTCTTCCACTCGCGCATTCAGGCAGCCCTCGACCGCACCCATGACGTGTGGAATCACCACAAGCTGCGCACCGAGCGCAATCACACCCCTGTTGCTCTCTATGAACTCAGTTGGGAGACCGCGATCAACCGAGGATACTGGACGGAGACCCAGGTGATCCAGTCGAGCAGGTGCACGCTGACCCTGCATATGGTGTGGACCAGCGCGCGCCAGCTCCTCCTGTGGCAGAGATGAACGAGGAGCCCACACAGGCTGGGGCCGAGCCAGGCGGGGCGGATGCTCAGCAACAAAGGGGTGGGAGATCTTGGAGGGGTTTGACTTCGAGCGTGACCACGGGAACTGGGGAATTGACATATATATTGAAGCCGTCGCCTTGTACTACTCCAGGCTCAAGGCATCGACCGGCGGGCCATAGTACATACATTGTAGTTTACGTAGCTTGCACATCCCGCTTGTTGACCTGCGTGTGCGGCCATGAGAGCAGACGAGGGCAACATGTTGGCTGCAGTGCGCCTCAGAGCGATCACAATGGCCTATGTCGAGCTCTGTGAAGTCTAATATATTGACAAAAGCGAATCTACACACCTATGTC
>WJSG01021288.1:0-10380 GCA_016618145.1 Sanghuangporus lonicericola
TTTCATTACGGTTCGCCAAGAAGCTGGAACACGCATGCCTGTTTCTGTGCTACCGGTAAGTAACGACCAATATGACGACGCCAACTGCCATCGCGTGGTTTGCGGTGACAGAGTAAGTACTTGCGGTGAGTCTACATATACGGTCTACAAAGGCAGAGTGGTTCGGCTGATGCCAGTGACCTATGGCGAGAAACAGTCTGATACCTCGATCAACGCCCGCTCCTGCTCCTGGTCTCCGCCATCCGAACCATGCTTTGTCCTCAAATAATCTCGACCTCCTCCGCTTAAAGGTCAACCGCGAACTTCTCCGGCAGAACGTGTCTAGAACAATGCAACGTAGTCTTTGCGACGCGGACGAGCCCGACCAACCTCGGTCCGAATATCGAACCGGCACTGGGAACCACAGCTTCTCAGAACCATGCACCGTCTCAGATCTCACTGCCCACCGCTCGTGCCGCCCATGGCTCGACAAGTACAGTATCTTGGCACTTCAGTACCGCCAAGGATGAGCTCGTGGCGAACCGCAATTTGGCGGCCTTGTTCCTTCTCGGGGAGTCGCAGGATCCAAGGCGTAGTGCAGACTTCAATGACTCCGACTGCGTACCCGGCCGCTCTCATGCGAGACCGCTGGTCCTTCTGACTCGCAGGTTCGAGCCCAACACCCTCTGAGTTTCATACAACATTCACCCTCCCCCCAAGAGGCTGTCCAGATGTCGAGGCGGTGCACCAAGACCTTGACATGTGGCGTATACCCCGGACGGCGGAGGGTACCATCGGTGAGTTTACTCGGTGAGTACGATATATCCAGGTAGGGAACGATTTCCGAAGTGACTCCTGCCGTCTCGACATCATTCCTCGCTTCCATCTCACTGGGGAGGTGATCGAGATTCTGCGCTGGGTGATCCCGACGCGTACCGCTACACTCTGGACTCTCGACGCGGGCCGCAACCTCATCCAGACTCCTGCAATTTCTCGCCGCTCATTGCTAGCGGACGCCGCTTCCTCTCCCGCTATATGATCTAAACTCAGCTGCCACGACAACGATACCGGTCCAAACGAGCACTGTGCCTTCGCCAGCAAGTATTCGACGAATGCATCTCCGCTCTTCGCCCGAATCCTTGCAGTCACACACCTGAGAGGTACCTTTTGTGGTGCACGCAACATGGAGCTATGCATGTACTCTACACTCTGGGATCTGGCGCGACTTGGGCACGCCTCCGAGTCTGACTGGACTGCTGAAACTCGACGAGCCCCACTGCGCCGCGGTGTCCGGTGCTCAGTGGGCGGCGTAGAGATGGAACTCTGCTGTCCGGGTTAGAGCGAAGCAGCTATCTCGAAAAGACGGCACGCCGGGGACTTTGCAGCATAAAGGTACGTGCGCGGCGCACTGCAAGTCCACGACCGGCCGATTCCGGCCAAGTCGTCTCGTACGATGTCGTCCGTACCCGCGGTCTGTCCATAGAGCATACGCATGTTGTGCGACTCGGGCACTAGGTCTTCTCTGCTGCACGCCGGAATGCCTGAACTTTGTCCACCACATGGACCTCGCGCCGACCACGAAAACGAGGCCACTCGGCGCCGCTTGGTTCGAGTCGAACTGCAAGTGTTCCGGCGCGCCAGATATATTCATTCGATGGACTCACTTTACAAGAAGCTCGACGGCGTACGCCACAGGTTCGCGAGCACGTCGAGGTCCGTGATGGGTCCCTCGGAGTGGCAGATGGAGATGTCCGACGGCCAAGCGAGCCACAGACATCGCGGACGGGCAGTTTTACGACCTGCAGCTGCGGACGTGAGTCTTCTGCGATCTCGAAGACGAGTGTGCACTGGGAAGAATGGCGCTTCGAACTCGAGGACCGTGCCTATCACGTTGGAAACACTGCAACTTAGCTGGGGGCTCGTGCATGTGAGAGAGGTCAAGCAAGGCATTGAGGTGGCGGAGATGCATAGGACAGCGGGACTCACGAAGAGAGGGAGAAAGAGCAAGTTTGTGTACGGAGTCTGGCCGGTAAGGGGAACGCGGAGCGTCACTAGTAGGACACCCACATTCTCCTCGGAAGGCGTGTGGGAACGGGGAGTCGGACGGAGACTACGCACCTTCGCCGGCGACGACGGCTTGTCAATAAGTTCGGCAGGTAACGGCTGGCTTTCTACCGAAGGATGCCCTGAAATCCGCAGGGCTATCTGCGCTGAAAGCCGAGGCGGACGCGAATGCTTCTGAAGCAGGCCCTAGAACGCCCGCGACTGTCTAGCTACGCTTAGATCCGAGAGGTTCTCGTTCACCGCCTGCGACTTGCAAGTACGTCGAGTCTGGGCGGGCTCGCTTTTCGCCGCTCGCACGGCGGGCGTACGCGGACTAGCCCGGGGGACGCATCATGCGGAGCAGCGACTTGGAGACGAGCTGGCTCTCGCGCACATGCTTGAAGCTGCTAAGTAGAGGAGCGGCGGTCGACGGGGACAACGACGTCCAGGGACGATGACGCGGACGGCGGCGAGCGGTTCGTAAGCTTTGGCGAGGGGAAAGCCCTCGACGCGGCTGAGGCGACGAGTGCTTGTTGATCCTGAGCGGAGTGGCAGCGGCGACGAATCGTCAGTAAGTCGGCCGGGAATGGCTGGTTTACTTCCGAAGGATGCCCTGAGATGCGCGGGGCTAACTGCGCTTGGAACCGAGGCGGACGCAAATATTTTTGAAGCAGGCCCTGGATATCTGGATCCCCGGAACGCCCTCGTCTGTCAACGCTTAAAGCTGAGGGGTACACGTTCTCCGCCTGCGAGTGCATCGAGTCTGGGTGGGCTCGCTTTCCGCCGCGGGCGGGGGCGGACTAGCCCGGGGGACGCACCGCACACGCGGAACAGCGACTTGGAGAGAAGCTGGCACTCGCGCACATGCTTGAAGCTGCTGGACAAACAGCGGGCTACGGGGACGACGGCGGCGGGCGGTTCGGAAGCTTGGCGAGGGGAAAGCCCTCGACGCGGCTGAGGCGACTTGTTGATCCTGAGCGGAGTGGTGGGGCGAGTGTGATCTGGGTCCGGGGAGTTGGATTGAAGCCATTCGCGCAGAGGATGGGCCGAGCTCATCGTACCGACGACGACGAGGGGGTCGAGCGGGTTGGGCTCCACAGCGAGGACCAGCCAGGACCCAGGACAGCGCGAGCAGGTAGCCGTGGGAACACCACTTGCGCGTGCATCCCACGTGACCGTGGCGTGCCCCTGAGGCTGCCTCGTCCAGTTCATCCTTCATCACTTACTTACACGTCTGCAGCAGCTATGAACGCGCATATCAGCACTCTTCTCGAGCTCATCGAATTTGATGATGGGCCCTACGATGAGGACAAGTTCCGCGCGGTTTACAGTGAGTGCGGATTCGTGAACAGTGGCAGTACTAGTGGTTCTGATCACTGCTGGGTGCAGACCACGTCGAGGACACCATCAAACCCGAGGCACCGTCCAGCGCGTGTCCCCCGCTCCCCGCCCTTGTCTACGCCATCCGCCACATCCTCGAACCATCCTTCATCCTCCAAGAAATTCCGCCTCTCCTCCGCCTGATCGTCCACCTCGAACTCATCCGACAACGCACTGTCACCACGATACAACGCATGCTCCGCGACGCCGAAGATCCCGACGTGCCTCTGTCTCTGAACACCGAGGACCACCACGCGCTCGCGCAACTCACCGGGGCGAAGCGTCTCGCGGCTCAACGCACCGTATACCGCAAGATCGTCAACGGGTGCTCTTTGCTTGTACGTCCCACAAATTCCATTCCATATCAGAGTGGGTGATTCTGGCCGGTTCTGGCCAGGATTTTGGTCTGTCCGTTTCCTAGAATCGAGTTCGGATTTAGTCGGCAATCGAGCGCTTAGGGCGATTCTGACCAGAATCGCGGATTCTTGAAAAGCGACTCTGGAGTCGCTTTTGCAGAATCACGAATCTCGGACTCACGATTCTAGCTCGGGCATCTTTCCGGTGTCTTTCGGGGTTGTTAAGCCCCAAGTGAGGACGGATTTGGGTGTCTCGGCGACCATATCAAGGGTTCAACCTCACCAAAATCCGGGCTTTGTCCATTGCCCTTCACCTGCTGCCGATTATGCTCAAAACCGTCAGACTGCTATATCAAGACTGATTACAGCATTTCTATACCACTGTATCTGGCCCGTCATACGTCGCATGGAGGAGAACGAGAGCAAATGGCTCTCAGGCTCCGTGTGGCCAGAGACAGGGCGGCTAGTGGAATCAGCCGCGTAGAAGTCCTCTGGAATCGCCATCACAATCACTTACCCGCAGGGGTCGGTCAAAGTTGACGGCGATTGTGGCGGGTTTCTGAGTCCTGGATTCTGACCTCGAGCTTGGAGGTCAAAGTTGTGTTTCCGGAGTGGATTCTGACGTGGAGTGGCTCAGAATCTTCGCAAAATCGCGGCAGAAGATCCCACTGTTCGCCATTGATGCGCTGCGGTGGCATTGTCGTCAAGGCTTGCACGGGAAAACATAAACTTGACATCAGTACCAGTGAAGCCCTCGATATGGTCGTAGACTGCGACGTCAAGAGACCGAGATGGGATTTGCAAGGGACATACCTACTCTGATTACTGGGGGAAATACGAGAGTCGGGATCGCGCAGCCCAGAATGGCGGTTCTGCTTCTGGGATTCTGCGCGACCGGACTCAGAATCACGTCCCAGAATCCTCGAATCTTCATATTTGAACACCTTATTGACCCTCCTCGTGCAGCACATCCACCACCTCTGGCGCATCTACGACCCCGAGACTGACGCTCCCCTCACCACCGCCCTAATCAACTACTTCCCCACCTTCGTCATGCGCGACCCAGATATGCGAGACCAGTGCCGTGCTTCGCTCAAGACCCATCCCTGGCACTACGGCCTCACAGACGAAGAGCAGGCGGCGAACCGCGAGACGGGCCAGCGCGCGGCCGAGTTCATCGTCGGCGCGTCGCAGTACCTCGAGGACCCCACGGCTTACTGCAGCGACAACGAGTGCGTTGCGCGTCTTGTGTTGGGGGAGCCGTGTGCTAACTGGCTAGCAGATTCGCGCCGGATACGCCGTTCGACGAGATATTCCCGCCGCCGGACGCCGTCCAGATCACGGAGGCCGTCATGCGCTACCTCAAGATGGTCAAGACCGCGACCGACACACTTCAGCGGGTCCTTGACGGGCTGGTGACTTAAGTGCGGGGTAGGCGGGTAGCGACTCGAAAGTCAAACCGGAGGCAACTTTGCTGTGAAGTCGCTGAGGTCTGCCCACTGACTTGTGTCCCGCAAAAAACACGGTCGGGACGGCTGTCATAGCAGGAGCTGTCTGTATGGAAGGTATACATCATACGGCCGCTCGTATAACAGAGAGGCGGATGCATAAGACATCAGTGTAGTTGCTTTTTCGCAAGGTGAATGCACCGCCCGACGTCCGCGAGCGATCTTGAATTCCAAACTGACAGTTAGTTTACTCCTTCAACGGCGCCTCCCGAGGTGCGTTCGCGATGCGACTGGACGTCGACGCCTTCTCCGTCGGGTCTTCTGACGACGATAACCTCTTCCACTCCATGTACACCGTGCCCCTCAGCTCGATCCCAACCGTGTACGTCACCTTCCTTTCCCCCACTGCCCCTCGTTCTTCGTCCGCTAACCACGGCGTGAAGGTGACCCTGACCGCCCGCGTCTTCTCGTCCCCGAACCTCCGCGTACCAAACTTCCACTTGTCCAGGCCGAGAGCTTCAGGGCTCCCGACGTCGCTGTACTTGGACCATATTCTCTTCGCAGCGTCGCTCCCGGAGCCGTCCCAGTCGCCGTCCTCTGACCCCTCGGTTCCCTTCACGACACCCTCCGCCCAGGCGAGCCCTGTCTTCGTCACCCCGATGGCCAGTGCGAACGCCTCGTCCTTTGGACCCCGGAAGAGAACGACAGCCTGGTGGTAGTCCGGCGTATGCATCGTCAGCGTCAGCGCCGAGTCCTTCTGCGCCCACGCCTTTGTCGGTGCCCACCCAGGCTGCTTCTCGCCCTTCGGACGGTCCAGCTCGAACCCCGTCTCCTGCAGCCGCTTCACGAGCCACCCGGGGAGGATGAACGTGAACTGCTCCGGGGGCTTTGCCTGGTGCAGCGTGCGCGCGTGCAGGCGCAGCTGCTTGTCCGCAACGCCGAGCGCACGGCTGCGCTGCGGGTTCGGGTTGTGGCTGTGGAGGTACATGTCCGCGACGACGAGCTTCTTGAGGAACGGCTTCCTGTCCCGCTCTTTCTTTGGGAGGCGGAACATACGGAAGTACGGGTGCCATGGGGGACGCAGCGGCCGGTGCATCCCGTGCAGGCCGACGTAGTAGCGGTTCGGGCTGCCGTCTACGCGCCGGAGGAGCAGCGCGAGCATGCCCTGTTTGTCTCGGCACGCGAGGAGCGCGAAGCACATGGGCGTGCCGTGCATGCGGTAGAGCGGGAGGTGGATGTGGATGCCGTAGTTGGTCGGGTAGTACTCGGGGACGGGGATGGTCAGGGTGAGCTGCTCGCCGAAGGACTCGAGCGGGACGGACTCGATGGAGGCCGAGTCGGCGAACATCTCCGGCGACGAGGCGAGCAGGCTGCGGTACTCGGACGTCCACTTGGGGCCGTCGGAGAAGGAGTGCTGGTTGTCGAGGAAGACCTGATGGGTGTGGATCGAGCCCCATGCGAAGATGCTCTGGTCGGGGGACTGGCGGAGGATCTCGAGCTGAAGGCGGATAAACGCCTTCTCGCCCTCGCCGTAGATGGTCGGCATGTTGACACTGAAGATTCCCATCAGTGAGTAGGCTCGGTCCTCCACCCTCGTCGTCTCCCGCCGCGCCGCCCAGGACATCCGCCGTGCGATGCTGACGTCGTCGAGCAGGCGTTCGTGCAAGAGGACCGACCTGCTGATCAGCGTCACATCCTGGAGTACGTCTGCCAGGCTTCGCTTGGTTCCTAGACGTTTCCAGTTCCGCGCCAGGAAGTACAGAGAGCGAGGGGCGATAAGTTCCTGCAAGGTCCACCCTCGAGTGAACCATCGACTCGATCTGAACGACGACCCGTCTCCACTAGGATCCTCCTGGCTCGAGTCTTTCACGTCACTCAGGTATGCATAGCAAACCTCGGCCTCGCCGTACCACGCGTACATCGAGTTGATGGCTTCGGACAGCTCGGCGCTGCTGGTCTTGTCGATGCAGCAGGTGTCGATCCAGATCCAGCTGTAGCCATCCTGGTGGGCGACGGCGCACGATTGCGAGACCTTCTGGAAACCGTCCTTCTTCTTTGCCTTGTCCAGGTCCTGGATGTCGATCAGGCTGACCTCGTCCTTTCCCCAGACGTGCGAAAGGATGGCGTATCGCGGACGGTCGCTGTCAGAGTCGAACCTCTTCAACTTCTGNGGCGTATCGCGGACGGTCGCTGTCAGAGTCGAACCTCTTCAACTTCTGTGTGCGCGTGTTCAAGAGCCACATCTTGGAAATCTGGAGCGGCACGTCAGAGAAGTGCTCAAGGTTACCGGACGAAGGGGACCCTACGAATGTATGATAATCGAGCTTTGGTGTGTTTCGGAGTCGCTGACTGGTGTTCACTGTAGCAACGTTGCCAACGAAGCAAACTACGCACGCTCTTATAAAGTGCTGGTCGTATTTGTAGCGGTCAAACTAGCGCAAGGGCGGTGCACCGTGGAGTATTGGGCACCGCCAGGAGAGAGGAAGAGGCAAGTCGTGTCCTGGCGCCTCGCTACTACCGACGATATGTCGGAATGCGGGGCAGTGTCCCACCCGCAGTATTGGTCCAGGCGCTCACTGATTTGCGGTGACGTTCCTAGGATGAAGACTACACAAGGCAGTGCGCGTCCGGGACTCTGACCACATAGCGGCAACTCCACGTTTCAATCAGTACGCGAGCACTGGGTGGGCACTAGTACTCAGTACTCAGTGGGTTGGTTCGTGAACGAGTCATCGCGGCTGCATGACATTGACGCGGAGAAGCCGGTCCAATCCTTGCTGGCCCTGCATGTTGATGTGATTAAGTAGTAAGTCGGCGCAAACTGAGAACTCCGCAGACCATGCTAACTGGAGGTACGCTGGAGGGTTCTTGGTCGAGAATACCTTACCGGCGAAACCCGCGTCTACCACCGAGGCCGGTTCGGGCCATGCTCTCCCGCGCCTCGAATGATGACTACGTAGACCAGTCCAGCCTGCCACCCGCGAATAGCCTCCAACCACACTTCCATTCACCGAGGCTGTCCTCCACTCCGCTTCAAGTGCATAGACGTGCTATCCTGGGATCCTGGGCCCTGACATGTTGCGCCAGCCCCATTTGCTCTCCACGCTCACGGGTGCGTCCAGTGAGTAACCTGCACTCGGCAGCCGTTGGTAGCTTGCGCTGATCTCAAAGCTTTCTCCATTCTCGCCCACAGGCCATGTGGTTACTTTCCACGGCAGAGCTTAAACTCGAATACTTCAGTGGGCCGGAGGCGGTCCCCGACGGCTACGCGGCCCTATCGCATGTCTGGATCGGAGAGGAGCAGAGCTTCCAAGATATCCAACGTCTCATCGCCCGAGGGATCAGCCTGGAAGACAAACGGGTTTCGGACAAGATTAGGTCTGCCTGCCGAGTTGCGAGAGAGAACGGCTTCAAGTGGATATGGATTGACACCTGCTGTATCGACAAGATGAGCAGCGCCGAGCTCTCCGAAGCCATCAACTCCATGTTTCGGTGGTACGCTCTGGCGTCCATCTGTTATGCTTACCTTCACGATGTCTCAGCGACCTATCGACGCGATATTTTTGGCAGCAGCCAGTGGTTCACGCGCGGGTGGACTCTACAGGAGCTTATTGCTCCTCGCTTCCTTCTCTTCATGTCCAGCGACTGGACACCGCTCGGGACGAAGGCGCTCTTGGCCGAAGACATCCAGGGCATCACTGGGATTGATGCTGAGGTGTTGACGTTCTCTAGAGATGTTATGGCGGTGAGCGTCGCTCGCCGCATGTCATGGGCCTCCCGACGACGAACAACCCGGCCGGAAGACGAGGCGTACTGCCTGATGGGTATCTTTGGTATCAACATGGCGACCCTCTATGGTGAAGGCCGGGAAGCCTTCCGACGCCTTCAGGAGGAGATCATGAAGTCTTCGTCTGATCAGAGTCTCTTCGCTTGGGGCGAGACCTTTGGCCCGGAGGTCATGGCACATGCGGCCTTGGTGCGCGACGCTCAAGAGGCGGCGAACTTCTTGTTCGCGCCTTCTCCTGCGGAGTTCCGTAACGCTGCAAACATCTCTCCGATATCTCCAGGAAAAGCGGTGAAACTTGCCTCTGCTTGCTGTTCTATACCTCCGTCGGAAGCACGCGTAAGACATTCTCCATTGCCTCCGTCGCCGTCACGGAACTGATGTCGCAGTATACTTATCCTCAGATGGCGCGTGAGATGGCTGTCACAAGCTACGGTGTTCGCTGTCATCTCGTCCTTGTGAACGTCGAAGGCGAGCTGTATCGACTGGCCGTACTCGCCTGCCAAGACAGCTCCGGGCATGGTGTTGGCCTCGTTCTGCGTCTTCGGCAGTCCTCGGACGAGTCGCTGCCCCAGTACTACGTTGGCGCCTCATTCTCGGACGGGTTGCCCTCTCCTCGAAGTCCCGCCGGAGTGCTCGAACGGAGGAAGCACCGCGTCCACAGGCTCATGACCATCCAGCCAGACATGCTCCCGATACTCTCCATGCTGAACCAGGTTCATGCAGGGCGGCCCGGACACCTTTCTCGCGCATTCTCGGCTTCTGGCGAGAGCCGGGAGATGTACATCATGCATCGCCCGCCCCACATCGCACATCCCTGGATGCGATTGTACGCCTCTGAGCCGAAGGGATTCTTCGTTCCAGACTGGATAGAAGTTGCGCCTAGCCGCTACGGCTTCCAGTGCACACGCAAGCACCGCTCCTCCGGCAACCCGAACGAACCACTCCTGCTCACGTTCTGGCATCCGAAGCGCAACGAGTCCTTCGAAATTAAGCTGGGACGATGCGCTTCAATCCCGCTCTGGGCAACCGTCGCTATCCTCCCTGCATCCATAGGACACCGCTACGCAGCGTATACATCTGCCAGGCATCCCGTAGCCGGCGTCCCCGTCAAAGTGCCTGACGGAACTGCTCCCCCTCCACCGAACCCGCTGCCATTCAGCAGTCCGCAATTCATCCTGCCACACCAACCTCCTCCCCCTTCGGGTTCCCTCCAGTTCCGCACCCCACAGCTAGACGGGTCGGTCTACCCACCCGCCGCCGGCCCAACCAAGGGTTCTGCTGCCTTCCTCACGCCCCAAGTCAACATGACAGGCATGACTGGATCCCCGCAGCTAGCCCCCTCTGGCGTGCCTTGCTCTACCTATCACATCAGCACATGGAAGAACGC
>WJSG01021290.1:0-13289 GCA_016618145.1 Sanghuangporus lonicericola
TAGTGCTCGTCTCACCACCGGCGGGTGAGAACTTCACCGAGGTGATCGGAAGCTTCACAGCGCCGACGCTCGCGCCCAGCTCGTACACGGCGGCGTCCGCCTGGGTCGGAATCGACGGATGGACGTGGCGGGAAACGGGCTTGAATGGCCTCTTTCAAGCCGGCATCGACTTCTGGATGGAGGACAATGAGCTCACATACGACGCGTGGTACGAGTGGGTCCCGGACACATCGTACAACTTCACGGGCTTTGACATATCATCGGGCGATGTGCTCACCTTCCGGCTGGTGGCGACGAGTGACCTCGAAGGGACCATCTATCTCGAGAACGAGACTACGGGTCAAACCGCTTATAAGGTCCTCGACGCGCCGCCTTCGCCGCCCTTTGAGGCACCGGTAAGGTTGTCATAGCCAGACGGCGAATGATAGAGTACTGACCTATTTCGACTGCGCATAGCAACTGGCCTTCCAGAACGCGGAGTGGATCATGGAGGACTTCTTTTCGGACGGCCAAGTCCCGCTAGCTGACTTTGGTTCCGTGAGTACGAGGTCATGTGTGATTGCCTGCAAAGCTGATATCTTGCACATCGAACAGATCGTCTTCACGGGGGCGTCGGCAAAGACGAACGCTGGCACAATCGTGGACTTGAAGAACGGGACAGTCATCAACCTTGTTGTCGACGGAAAAGTGAGTCGCACTTCCGACCATGGCTGCTGTCGCTCAGATACTTATCTGCGAAGACACGCACAGATGTTTCAATTGACAGCGATAGCTCTGCGACAATCAAGTATTTACCTGCTTAGCTTGCGGTAGTGATTGTGCCGTCTTCTGAATGAATCAGTACATCTAGAGCACAGGATGCAAACATACTAGTGCGTACGCCGCGTGTAGACTCAACAGTCCCGGAGGGCAGCGCGAGTCAGATCTGAGGATAAAAGTACACTGTCACCTACAACAACAATTCCGGTACTGATAGGGAACCTACATCTCATACGGTCAGCAAGCGCGTCCGTCAGAGTGCAACCACAGCGCAAGAAAGGAACTCACTATAGAAGAGCCGCGACGGAAGGGTGGTTAGATATAAGTCACTCCTTGGGCTCGGTGTACCAGTCGTACCGCGCTTTGTCGTAGTCAGGATGCAGATTCCAGTACGCCTCCTCTCCGTCCACGTTCCAGCAATCGCGCATCCGGAACATCGTTCCGGTTTCGTGCGGCACCATGTCGTGGACAGTGAACTCCTCGATGAACGGCTTCACAGGTGAGAATGCTCTACGTATGCTCTCGGGGATCACGGTTGCAATATTCCGCTTCTTCGACTTGCCGAGTTGTCTTGCAGGCTGAATCGTCAGGCGACGCACAGGGTCTTCAGACCGCGCGCGGAGTGCCAGTGCTTCTACGAGAGTCGGAGGGCACATGTCCGTGAAGTTCTGCATGACGCCAGGCCCGAGTCTTCGTCGAACGACCACCTCGAGGTGCAGTGCGTGAAGGGAAGGACATGCTCTTTGTTGAGCGAGAGATGAATGTAATGCGCCTGCTACCGCGGCCGCGTTTTCGTCAGGTTTGCGAGCGGCTTCGGTAATGGTCTCCGACGGGTGGCCATATATGAAGCGTATCCCTAGCTCCAGAAGCGTCGGCATATGGGGTAGCAAGGAGGACAGAATGGGGATATCGTCACCCAAGTAGATCCGCAAGGATGTGAGGTGAGATAGCGGGATTGTCGCGGGGAGACCGTCTGATATCCAGGATAGCCAGGACATGGTACACACGTCATGATGGTAGTTGTCCAGCCAGAAACCGCGAGAGGGTCCGTCCGCAACGAGCAGAACCTTCGCCTTCTCTACAGCCAGATCCATCCGCTGGATACCCTCCAAGAGGGCGAGGTGTCGTAGATTAATCTTCGAAGGCTCCTCGATGTTGCGAATGTGGGACAAACGGACGAAAGAATCGGCGGGAAACGAGAGGTAGTTCAGAAGCTCAACGAGTATTGTCTCGCATTCCAAGAGGACGAAGGACCGCAGTTGGTCAAGTGCGACAGTTGGCGTTGCAGGCGGAATTCTGTCGTACGTGTCAAGAAAGGCGTTCGAGATGTAGACGAACTGCAAAGCCGGCGAGTTCGACAGGAGAGCCAGAAATGAATGGAAATTGGGCCTCCACAAGGAGTCGCTTTCCTCATGCAAGTAGAGATGGGTGAGGGCCGGAAAGTGATTGGTGGGGAGCCAGCCGGGAAGGGGACAGAGGGCCAACGCTTTGAGACCTAAGTTCGGCTGCTCGAACAGCAACGAGCTTGGTACTGATACCGAAGTTGCGTCCCAGTCGACATCGGCAGAGACGGTAAAGCATTCGAGTGATGTCTCTGACAAAGGCAACGACAGAAGTGGTGTGAAGTATGACCCGTCGCTCGTCATGATGAGGTCGATTCTCTTGAGGTGTCGCCCGTGCTCCGACAAAATGTCTGCAAGGCCGGGAGTACCGTCCTCGACAAGGAGGGAGAGCGGAGCCGATACGGAACGTTCGAGGAATGTGGTGAATTGTTCCGGGGTACTGTAACCTATGCGCGCCCAGAATTGCGGGGCATGGAGCAACAGAGTTCTCCATGTCCGACAGACGTGGGTGAGGCCGACGAGGATTTGTCGCTCCGCGTGCTTCTCCCGCTCGTATAAATTATAACCCGGATACGCCTCTTTCCGCAATAGAAGGTGCTTGAAGATGTGGTAGAGAAGTTCGTCCGGGAGCGTGTGTACGATAGCGAGGTTGTTGATCTGGCTCCTCACATCGGTAAGCAAATCGTGCACTGCGGACGCGATAGTGTACAGCTAACAAATCAAGATCGACCGTCAGGAAGACGTATGAGCCTCCGGATGTCTAGATACACACCTCTTTTACGCTGGGAGTGGCAATTGGCCAGTCACGGTAAACATGTTGATTCGAAGATGATATCAGGAGCATACCTCGTGGAGCGACACGCAATCGGGAAGAAACCCTTCAACAAGTCTACAGTCGAGCGTACATGGGTGGGAGATAGCCTCCGAGTTAAGCTGTGAATGAATGTTTTGCATCAGCGACGAAACGTTCACGGGTAAATCCTGATCATTCCGCGCTCTCATTTTTCCTCGTCCGTAC
This sequence comes from Sanghuangporus lonicericola, assembly GCA_016618145.1. Lineage (NCBI taxonomy): Eukaryota > Fungi > Basidiomycota > Agaricomycetes > Hymenochaetales > Hymenochaetaceae > Sanghuangporus > Sanghuangporus lonicericola. The sequence continues at coordinate 3,121 of WJSG01021290.1, forward strand.
ACTATTTTGAGCGGAAGAACACGGACCTCTCTTCTTCCATGCGGCCCACAAAAGGTAGCAGCGGAAGCAGGGGCAGCAGCCTGTACGAGGAGGTGTTGAAAGTCGTGGTTGATAGGAAAGCCGACTCGGAGCTTGGAGCGCCCGCTTCAGTAGAAGACGCCGTGGCAGTCGAACATCGTGTCAATTACTACCGTATATTGCGAGACCCCTCGGTAAGTATTACAAAGGTTTGATTGCATGCTGCTCATCTATTATCACCACGCGCACGTTCCTGCCATGTACTGTACATTCATTCCTTTCCCTAATGCTACTGCTTTCACTGGTACACCTTAACCGAAGCGAAGTCGAAGTAGGCGTTGCTGAACGCCGACGGGTTGTTGTTGACGTAGGCTGCAGTATCTAGCGTGTCAGAATGCTCTCCTATAACCATGTACTTGAAAGGGCACTCACAGACGCAGTCGCCGGGACAGCCGTCCGCGTTGAACACAGCGCCAGCCCAGTCTCCGCCTGAGAAGATTATCATCAGTTGCGTTCTGAAGACTCGAAAACGAGATAAGTGGGGCTTACAAAGGGTGAGGTTGATGATGATGTTCATCGGCGCGAAGTGGCTCGGGAAGTCGCACGAAGTGTTCGGGAAGTAGGCGAACGGCTGGCCCTAGCAGCACGTGCGAAGTCTTAGCATAGAATCCCTCGGGCTAAGGAGAGGAAGAGGTGCGTACCCAGTTGTCGGTGTTGACGCTCCCCGCACCGTTCGCTACGTCGCCGGGAGTGCCGGGAACCTCGCGGTTCCAAAACCAGACCTTGATGAACGTGTCCGTGCGCTCGACAGCGTACCATCCGCCTCCGGCGTTGTTGAACGCGGCGCCATAGCTCGGAGGAGTGGGAGCCTGGACGCCGCATCCAGCGTTATTCGTCGTGTACACGTTGCAGTCGTTCCCGGTGATATGCCTAGTCGACTCGAGATGTGAGTCAGTGAACCGCGCCCATAGAGGGAAGACGCACCCAGTCTGAGCGCGAGACGCGGGCATTGTGCAGCCTGGGCAATGAGAGACATGGTTAGCGATCGCCTGCGACTGCTGCTAAGATGTGACTGACCGGCTGCGGTGTGCAGAGTCGCCTGGTTCGGGCTGACATCGTTCACGCCCTCGAGGATATCGATCTCGCCTAGTCGTCGAACAGCCCGGGTGAGCTGCAGCGCTATGGAGGAGCTATCGAAAGTACAAACCGCCGTTAGGCCAGTTGTCTCCGACCTCCCAAACCGCCGGCCAGGTACTGTCGCGACAGTCAGACGTAGCTAGCAGTCATGGACCCGGTCAACTCACGAGCAACCTTGCGGCATGTGCCGAATGTTGAAGCTGCATAGCACGATCAGCGGGTATTCGCGTCTAGGACAGGAACAACAATACGTACACAGCGACGTGCCTCGTGTACTGCTTGTTGCTCATCAGCCGGACAGAGTTGCGTCCGGGGCCGCTGGGGGTGAGCACGGTCGTGTGATCGGCGCGAATGATGAAGGTGTCGCCCGAAGCGTAAGTAAGGTTCTTCGCGATCGCAGTCCCTTGGTCGACGTAGTTACTGCACGGGCGGGCGCAGATGTCAGTCACGAGATGGGCAGGTGAGAGCATGGGAGGTACGGACACTCTGCCATGCGTCGGGTCGCCGATAGCCTGGTGCTGGAAGCCGGAGAGGAAGCTGCTGCCGACGAAGTTGTCGACCAGGCCGTAGGTCGCGCCAAGGGCTGGGGCCACGATGCATGCCAGAGTGAGGAAGGCGCGCGCCGCAAACATGGTGGTCAAAGCCGGATAAAGGTCGATTGGGTCGTGGTCAGGGTGGAGAACCGCAGCTCCTGAGGAGGAGATGGGAGATAGCTCGCTCTTATAGAGCTCGAGCGTGTCACACCGAAATACAGGCTTGAAAACTTGAGTTTAGTTGTCGGCCTGCGCTGGGCTGCCACTCAGTTGCGCCCATTGGGTACTGTCGTTCACATACACTCGCGGCGACAGGTTCGGGAGAAGGACGCGAGGCCGAGCGAATCGCATGGCCATGAGCACTAATCGGGAGCGGTCAGTACTACGACGGCTGATGAAGCAAGCAAATCATCGCTCACCATGACCTCCGTAGCACATGTCGCAGAGGCCACTAGACAGCCCATGGCGCAGGGAGTAACATACACGATAGCTGCCGCTTGAAACACGAGACCACGTTGGACTACCGCGGCTCGGAATCGTATGCTCACTGCCACGTACGGGGGCCTGTTGTATTGGCGACCACGCTGGAGGTTCTCCTCGAGGGCACCTGCATGGAGAAGTTTATCCGGCAAGCATATGTTCACGCCTGCTATTTGCAGCTGGCCAAGCCGAGCATCAGCGCTGCACGGGGAAGAGAAAGTGAGAGACGCACCAGTAACTTGATGTGGTTCCCTCCTCCGGAGACCGGGCGTGAGCGGGATGGACGCGAACATGCCGAATCTACATGATGATATACGGTAGACTAGGTTTGGCCTGCTGTTCAAGCACCGACGGTCGCGTACAAAAATCAAGACGATACGGCTTACGGCACTATGACGGATTATCAGCATGTTCCACATGACAGTCTGAGTGGCACGCGACATACCCGTTCTGACATCCCGTGTGGAACAACGCAGGTGACGGTGTCTCGTGAACAAGATCTCCGTATGTCGAACACGCTGCATGTAAGTGCGCAATGAGTCTGTTTGTTGCTACGAGCCAACGGGAGGCTCTGAAAACTTGCGTATCATCAGCTGTCATTTGTGCTCATGTGCGGTACGAACCTTGAGACTCGAAGGGACCGCCATGATTCTCAGAGTGGGCATCTAACAGTTCATCAGGACCGCGCTACGGAAGTTCAACGAGGAAACATGTGTACTCACCTCTTGCGGTCCGATCATCCGTGCCCGTGTTCATCTATGTATCTCCGGGAGACATTCCGAAATGGTCGAAGGCGCAGCGTTAGGTTCGACACAAACTCCTCTCACATGAACGTGGAGGGAGGAGGAGTGTCAATTCGGAGAGATGAGGTATGAGACTAGGTGGCGTAGACGACGAAGGTTTGGCCGAAACGAATGAACTCAGCGAGCTAAGCCTTCGCTTCCCCCTTCTGAGCGCCGTTGCCTCGCATCCTCCTCTGTGTAGGCTGCTAGTGGTATGTCTGACTTCGTCCTGCCAGTGATAAGTAGTCAGGTTATTTGCTTTGCTTGTCTTGGGGCGATGTCATGATAGCACATCAGTAAACCGCGATATTTATTAGTGGACTTACCTCATCTTAGCACGACTTGGAAACCCAATAAGTCCCCTAAGACGGGCGTTTAGGGCCCGTGGCTGTGTCCTCCCAAGTGACCCCAAAGTCCGGCTTCAGCCCTCCCTTTCGTTCTCGCTCAGTTTCTGTCCGTCGTCCTTGCGAATCAATGAGTATGGCCATTGCATGTGCAGGTACGAGCTCTCAAATTTTCAGAGAGAACCGCGCAAGGGGAGTGGCGATATCGCCGGCGCTTGAAATCTGCTAATAGCTGCTAAGAGGCATAAGTCAACTAATAAATATCGCGAGTTACTGATGCAGACGACAGCTCGCAAGCCATAGTAGCAAAGCAGACTCGGACAGTTGCCATTCAGACCAGCTGGAAAGTAAGTAGCAGCTTGGTAGCAGCAGATAGAAGACTTGGATTGATCATTGAGGGTAACATCCAAGCTAAGTATGTAGTCTGGGAGCTTGTCGGGAAATTGGTCCGAAATGCCACGTGGCAACGCGACGCAGCCAGTAAGTATCTACTTACTCTTCCTGCCCTGTACCGTCATCTCCACCCTGGATCCCCTCACCTATGCATGGTATTCGTCGGTCCTCGGAATGAGTACTGTTTGCAATTTATTATACATAATTCTCAGCCAGCGCAGACCCCATGATGTCTCATCAATGAGGGCCGCGTAATCACTCACCTAGGGATGAGTTTGATGACAGACGGTGCGTCGTGCGTTTGCTGTGAAGAGGACAGAGCTGACACTGAGGTCTAGAATAACTCGCCACGCCGCTCATGGATATGCTTACTATTCTGATGCTTTGTACTGCCTGACGTGCCGGTGTCGTTGGTGCTCGGCGTGGTCTCTCGGCCTCTCTGTGCTCGGTCCATCGGGGCACCGAAGTCGTCCCTCTTACCTATCACTACAGGCATTCGGTCTGAACACAGTGAAGTTGAGCGGCTCGCAGCGGCGCCGTCGCGTGGGTCCGCCCCCTTCTCCTCGACTGCGCCGCACGCGGATAGACTGCATTGGCACGCCCCGCAGCTCATTTTCCCGACCTTCCTCTCTTATACCGAAAGTCATGACGAAATATGGTGGGGAAGGTGTCTGTGCGCTGAGAGTCAATGCAGGAATGGCATACGTGGCCAGATCATACTCGACTGCGGCTGCGGCGGTCGGGTGAGCGGTGCGATCCTTGGTGACACTGAATCACTATGGCTAACTGCAAAATACATTTCAGAGCTGATGATTTCGAGTCTACAAAAGGGCTTACGCTACGGTGTGTACGCCTCCTAGACAGTGAATCAGTGGGAGCTGACAGAATGCCTAGACATCCGTCATTCTCCGGTCGGATCATCATCTGTGGGAGTACGCGTCCTCTTCGCAGCAGGGCTCCAGATTTTCTTGCTTGTTAGCTACTAGGGCGCCGAAGGACACATATAAAGTGCGGCGAAACTTCAGTGAGTCGCAAATCTCTACGGGACACATTCGTCATGTTACTCTCCGTCGCAATCATCGTCCCTCTGATCAACACCTGGCTCACGCCTGGGGCTGGTGCTTTCCAGACACCACAGGTACAGCTTGACCAAGCGATTGTGCTTGGAGCAACTTCCGGCCCCGTCGAGAGCTTCCTCGGTATACCGTATGCACAACCTCCGTAAGTCAGTACGTCCGATATGACAGCTTTCATATCTCACAAGCCTGTTGCAGTATCGGTGACCTCCGCCTACGTCTACCTCAACTCCTCAGCTCGTATAACGGCACCTTGAACGCTACCAATTCTAAGGACCAGTGTGTCCAACAAGCACTGGTATCGCCGCCCGACCTGCCCCCGCAGGTGCTCCAAGATATCGGGCCGTTGTTCACTTTCTTCGGCGTAGACCCTAGTATGAGACAAAGCGAAGACTGTGCGTAATCTGGAGGCCGAAATTTGCCGTCATTCGTGACGTACGCTAACTATCAACGCGCAGGTTTGCATCTGAACATCGTCCGGCCTGCAAACGTATCAGCAGATGCGAAGCTCCCGGTCCTATTCGTGAGTCTTGGTAGCGCGCACACGAGGCCGATGATACTGACAGTGTTGTCAGTGGATTTACGGAGGAGGGTTCGTTACGGGTTACAATGCGGTGTAAGCCGCACTTCTCAAGTCGATGTTGCCGCCGTCGTGCTTACGTCTGTATGTGTAGCCCCGCATACAACGCGACTGCAATCGTCCAGAGGTCCATAGACCTCAAGGAGCCTGTGATTTTCGTCGCCGTGAACTACCGGTATGCACTTTCGTACTGTCTCTAGAACCTCCTTGGTCACATCGTGGTCCACGTCTAGACTCAATGTCTTCGGCTTCCTAGGTGGGAAAGAGATCAAGGATGCAGGCCTCGGAAACCTAGGGCTCCAAGATCGTGAGTTTCCCGCACAGGTTCGGCACTCTTGGCATTTACCTTGGACTGCTCCAGAGCGCGCGGCACTTCGCTGGGTCAACACGTTCATCCAAGCCTTCGGTGGAGACCCGACCAAGGTCACGATGTGAGTCGGTTGCTCTTCTGCTCGATTCTATTTCCGACATGTTCACATCGCTGCAGCTGGGGCGAGAGTGCCGGCTCGATCTCCGTCTTCTTGCACCTGTTAGCGCATGGTGGCGATACCGAAGGCCTATTCCGCGCCGGAATAATGAGCTCCGGGTCTTCCGTCCCAACTGGAGATATTACCGAGGTCCAGGAAACGTATGACTTCGTGGTCGACCAAGTCGGGTGCTCAAGTGCAACCGATACCCTCGCCTGTCTGCGCACGGTGTCAACAGACAGCCTGCTCGCCGCGGCAAACAATACCCCTTCCTTCATTAGCTTTCAGGTTAGTGCGGTGCTGTTGTCTACCTCAGCGTGATCGTTGAAAGATTCGGTACAGGGACTGGGTACACCGTACATGCCGCGCGCAGATGGATTATTTGTCACACTTCCGCCCGCGGAGCTGCCGCTCAAGGCTAAGATGGCGGATGTCCCGTTCATCATCGGTATGTCTATTGCGTTGCATGCCATGCCTTGCGCCTGCTTACCATTCCTCAAGGTGACGTCAGGGACGAAGGCACAATATTCTCCCTCGCAAGCTTCAACATAACGTAAGTAGATCTCATCATCGGACTCTCCTCCACGTGCCCCGAATACTGACATACGGTCATGCACTATACAGCACCGACGATGAATTTGCCAGCTACCTCTCCCAACACTTGTTCCCTGGGTCGTCCCTCGCAGATCTCAACGCGACGCTCGAGCTCTACCCGTCGGACCCAGCTGCTGGCTCGCCCTTCTGCACTGGCGACGCGAACACATTTACCCCGGAGTACAAGCGCATGGGCACAAGTAAATTGACGCGACCTGACGCGACGTGCCGCGACGTGACGCGCATTGACGCGGCGCTTGACGCGACCCGTGACGCGACGCGACGCACCTTGACGCGAAGTCTGCCGTGAGCCAGGGAGATGTTGGCCCCATTCAACGCAGATTATGTTGCCGCTATGCCAATCTGCACCAAGGCGGCAAGATGATAAATCCTTGAGGTCAACGTGCAGCTGGAGGTTGCGACGGTCAGAGCGCTAACTCGTCAATACATAGTCACGCCGGCGCGCAAAGTAAGAGTATGCGTTAGTTCAATTTGTGCACGTCTTACACCGTCAGCAATAGTTACCTGAGGCTGCTCTGGACATTAAAGTCTGTCGAATATATGGGATTAGGTCAGATATGTGATAGGGCGGGTACAAGTAACAAGGGAGGCTAATTACCAACTACTGAAGTAGCAGCGGCGAGATCATCGCTGCCCTTTGCATGCAACATTGTACAAGCCAGCCTACACCAGAGGGCCTTGTGCAAGCCGCAGTAGCTGTCTATCTTACTGGACTGCGTCAAGACAGAAGAGCAAGATGCTTCAGTGAGTAAGGGCCATGACCTGACAAAAGCTGTCGCACTTGAGTTGAGTGATACTCACAATATTAAGGACGTTGTGCGGTCGTCAGAGAGTTGACGAAGCGGGTGACTCAACACACCGTGCCGCGACCTTGACGCACCGTGACGCGACGTTTGACGCGACGACCGCGACTGAGACGCACCGTGCCGCGACCTTGGCGCGACATAGGCGCTTGTGCCGCGACTCTGACGCGCCTTGACGCGACGTGACGCGGAGTGTGCCGCGAGTGTGCCGCGACCTTGACGCGACAGGGATGGACCGGGATATGAGTTGAGGGATATTTTGCGGTTTGAATGGTGCTATTGAGTGTATGACTTGACTACAGCTGTTCCTGATCAGCTACAAGTGGTTTACAGCCTTCGGGAGTCAAACTCACAGCTCGTCTGACTGATGAGCACTTACACAAATGCAGCTGTACGACCTTAGAGCAGCCTGAGAAATAGTTGGATAGCGACCTTGATGCACTACTACATACCACAGGATGTTAGAAGGTAGCAGGAGTGAGCTACGAGGCAGAACGAGCTGCATGGTGGGTGGCAGTGACGCGACTGACGCGACGTGACGCGAACTGACGCGGCGCGTCACGTCGCGGCAGGTCGCGTCAAATTCTGTTTGCCCCAAGCGCATGGCGGCGGTGCAGGGCGACTGGTTCTTCAATGCTCCCCGCCGCCAGTTCCTGGACGCCTTCGCTGCCAACCGTACCGCATACAACTTCTGTACGTGTCTTCTTTGCATGCCTCTCAATCGCAGCAGAGAGTGGCCCGACTGACCGGACATCCCAGTGAGCGCGCGCAGCAACTTCGTGAGCATCGGTGACGTGAGTCGGACGTTCGCGCCTGATGAACGTACGCGTACTCATACGTGAACCTCTTCCACTTCCAGGCGCACTTGACTGACTTGATCAACGCGTTCGGTCCCGGGGACATGACGGACTACTTCGTTCGGTTCGTCAACGACCTCGACCCAAACGGAGAGAGCGGGGTGCAGTGGCCCCCGTACAACACCACTGCACGCGCGACTCTCCAGTTCAACAGCGGCGCTGTCCCGCTGAACATTACGGCGGACAAGGAGCGACTGGCCGGGACGAACGAGCTCGCTTCGCTCGCCTTACGCTTCCCACTCTGACCAATACTCAGTTTCTCGGACGATTGGCAGTAGATTATTGGTTGATCTAAGACATATGTACTTGAGCCCGGACGCTGCCATGCGCAGATTCGATAACAATTCTGTCAGCGACATTGCTGATTTCTCGCGTACACCCAAAGGCCACACTGGGTACGGCCTCGTCTCCTTCCCGGCTCACCGTCCGGTTCCTTAATACAGAAACCATTTGCTGTCTCTCACCCCAATCACGTCGACGTTGACTTCGAGCACGATTGGCATGGTCCTGAGGCCGTCAGACCCAGTATCACTTCCGTCCACCTCCGAGCTTGGTTTGTTTAATCTACACTTATTTGACTTTCAAGTCTACCAGTACATGTATACTGCTTACTTTCCGAAATGTCATCGACCCAATATCAATCTTGCGGTACAGTGACGCTACGAATCCCGTATCTTCACCCGCTCATATAAACGCCTGAGCTTGCAACTTCCACAGTCTCGCATACTCTCCGTCGCTCTTCAGCAACGCGGCGTGAGTCCCCGACTCCACAATGCCCGACTCGTCCATGTAGCTGTATCGCAGTTAAGATTTCTCAGTGATGCCAGCAGAAGTGCGAGCAAGTCCACGTACAGAATCAGGTCCGCGTGCTTCGTCAGGTTGCCGAAGCGGTGCGATGAGAACACCATCGTCTTGTTCCCCCGCAGTGTCTGGAGTCGCTCGAACAGATCTGCGATAGTGCCCCGTGAGCATGACATAGCAGGCATCGAAGAATGTACACTCACCGTGCTCAGCCGCGGGATCAAGTGCAGCGCTCGGCTCGTCGAACAGGAGCAGACCGACCTGCGAGTCTTCCTGCACTATAGAGCGCATGAACGTCCGCGCCACCGCGAGTCGCTGCTGCTGCCCTCCGCTCAGGGCGGTCGCCTCGGTCGACTTCACACCCGCGGCCGCCCGCAGTGCATCGTAGTTGACCTTGCGGCCCGTGAGAAGCGTGTCTCCTTCGGATGTGCTCGAATATTCGGCCGAGACAGGCGAATCGAGGTACGTATTGAACCCTTCCGGGAGCTTGTCCACGAACGTCTCCGCGCCCGCAAGGCGAGCAGCGAGTCGGACGCGATCGTCGTCATACGACGTGGCAGGGTCGCCCATGGCAATATTGTCGCGAATCTGGGCACGAGAGTGAGTGAGTACATATCCAGCGAAGGCCTCAAGGGGGAAACGCGTACGGAGAGCGGGAAGATAGTGTAATCTTGGAACAGCACGGATATAGCTTGCCGGAGGTCGTGGAGCTTGAGAGTACGAATGTCGTGTCCTCCAAACAAGATTTGCCCTTCTTCGGGGTCGTAGAGTCGGGTCACAAGCTTGAGTATGGTGCTCTTGCCCGAACCGTTCCCACCGACGATGACCTAAGCAACGTCCTGTCAAGACGTTTGGGGATGTAAGAGAGGTAATTGACGTACACAAAGCTCTCCCGATCCGACACNAGGTAATTGACGTACACAAAGCTCTCCCGATCCGACACTAAAGGATATGTTTCGCAGCGCATACTTCTCAGCCTCGGGGTACTTGAAGGAAACATTCCTGAAGTGCGCAGTCGGTCAGTGAAACCGGTGGACGTGATTGGGGACATATGTACCTGAACTCCAGAGCAACTCCGGATCGGATTTGCGACGCCTCCTCGGGGAACGGGATCGTCCCTTCGGCAACCATATTCTCAATCTTCACCACTTCGTACACCTTCTTCACAGCAGTGAGCTGGTGCTCAATGCCCCGCGTCCGGTAGATGATCGCATGGAAAGACCACACGAACTTGGTGGCAGCATCCTGGACGAGGCTGAGGGACGCTAGCGAAATTGGAATGC
>WJSG01021291.1:0-11730 GCA_016618145.1 Sanghuangporus lonicericola
TAGTGCTCGTCTCACCACCGGCGGGTGAGAACTTCACCGAGGTGATCGGAAGCTTCACAGCGCCGACGCTCGCGCCCAGCTCGTACACGGCGGCGTCAGCCTGGGTCGGGATCGACGGATGGACGTGGCGGGAAACGGGCTTGAATGGCCTCTTTCAAGCCGGCATCGACTTCTGGATGGAGGACAATGAGCTCACATACGACGCGTGGTACGAGTGGGTCCCGGACACATCGTACAACTTCACGGGCTTCGACATATCATCGGGCGATGTGCTCACCTTCCGACTGGTGGCGACGAGTGACCTCGAGGGCACCATCTATCTCGAGAACGAGACTACGGGTCAAACCGCTTATAAGGTCCTCGACGCGCCGCCTTCGCCGCCCTTTGAGGCACCGGTAAGTGTTGTCATAGCCAGACGGCGAATGATAGAGTACTGACCTATTTGGACTGCGCATAGCAACTGGCCTTCCAGAACGCGGAGTGGATCATGGAGGACTTCTTTTCGGACGGCCAAGTCCCGCTAGCTGACTTTGATTCCGTGAGTACGAGGTCATGTGTGGTTGCCTGCAAAGCTGATATCTTGCACATCGAACAGATCGTCTTCACGGGGGCGTCGGCAAAGACGAACGCTGGCACAATCGTGGACTTGAAGAACGGGACAGTCATCAACCTTGTCGTCGACGGAAAAGTGAGTCGCACTTCCGACCATGGCTGCTGCCGCTAAGATACTTATCTGCGAAGACACGCACAGATGCTTCAATTGACAGCGATAGCTCTGCGACAATCAAGTATTTACCTGCTTAGCTTGCGGTAGTGATTGTGCCGTCTTCTGAATGAATCAGTACATCTAGAGCACAGAATGCAAATATACTAGTGCGTACGCCGCGTGTAGACTCAACAGTCCCGGAGGGCAGCGCGAGTCAGATCTGAGCATAAAAAGTACATTGTCACCATTCCGGTACTGATAGGGACCTACGTGTCATACGGTCAGCAAGCGTCCATCAGAGTGAAAATCACAGGGCAAGAAACGAACACACTATGTGAGAGCCGCGACGGAAGGGTGGTTAGGTACAGGTCACTCCTGGGGCTCAGTGTACCAGTCGTACCGCGCTTTGTCGTAGTCACAATGCAGATTCCAGTACGCCTCCTCGCCGTCCACATTCCAGCAATCGCGCATCCGGAACATCGCTCCGCTTTCGTGCGGCACCACGTCGTGGACAGTGAACTCCTCGATGAACGGCTTCACAGGGGAGAACGCTCGACGTATGCTCTCGGGGATCACGGTTGCAATATTCCGCTTCTTCGACTTGCCGAGTTCTCTTGCAGGCTGAATCGTCAGGCGACGCACAGGGTATTCGAACCGCGCGCGGAGTGCCAGTGCTTCTACGAGAGTCGGAGGGCACATGTCCGTGAAGTCCTGCTTGACGCCAGGCCCGAGTCTTCGTCGAACGACCACCTCGAGGTGCAGTGCGTGAAGGGAAGGACATGCTCTTTGTTGAGCGAGAGATGAATGCAATGCGCCTGCTACCGCGGCCGCGTTTTCGTCAGGTTTGCGAGCGGCTTCGGTAATGGTCTGGGACGGGTGGCCGTATATGAAGCGTATCCCTAGCTCCAGAAGCGTCGGCATATGGGGTAGCAAGGAGGACAGAATGGGGATATCGTCGCCCAAGTAGATCCGCAGGGATGTGAGGTGTGATAGCGGGATTGTCGCGGGGAGAACTTCTGATATCCAGGACATCCAGGACACGGTACACACGTCATGATGGTAGTTGTCCAGCCAGAAACCGCCAGAGGGTCCGTCCGCAACGAACAGAACCTTCGCCTTCTCTACAGCCAGATCCATTCGCTGGATACCCTCCAAGAGGGCGAGGTGTCGTAGATTGATCTTCGTAGGCTCCTCGATGTTGCGAATGTGGGCCAAACGGACAAATGAATCGGCGGGAAACGAGAGGTGGTTCAAGAGATCAACGAGTACTGTCTCGCATTCCAAGAGGACAAAGGACCGCAGTTGGTCAAGTGCGACGGTTGGCGTTGCAGGCGGAATTGTGTCGTACGTGGTAAGAAAGGCGTTCGAGATGCAGACGAACTGCAAAGCCGGCGAGTTCGACAGAAGAGTCAGAAATGACAGGAAATTGGGCCTCCACAAGGAGTCGCTTTCCTCATGCAAGTAGAGATGAGTGAGGGCCGAAAAGTGATTGGTGGGGAGCCAGCCGGGAACGGGACAGAGGGCCAACGCTTTGAGACCTAAGTTCGGCTGCTCGAACAGCAACGAGCTTGGTACTGATACCGAAGTTGCGTCCCAGTCGACATCGGCAGAGACGGTAAAGCATTCGAGTGATGTCTCCGACAAAGGCAACGACAGAAGTGGTGTGAAGTATGACCCGTCGCTCGTCATGATGAGGTCGATTCTCTTGAGGCGTCGCCCGTGCTCCGACAAAATGTCTGCAAGGCCGGGAGTACCGTCCTCGACAAGGAGGGAGAGCGGAGCCGATACGGAACGTTCGAGGGATGTGGTGAATTGTTCCGGGGTGCTGTAGCCTATGCGCGCCCAGAATTGCGGGGCATGGAGCAACAGATTTCTCCATGTCCGACAGACGTGGGTGAGGCCGACGAGGATTTGTCGCTCCGCGTGCTTCTGCCGCTCGTATAGATTATATCCCGGATACGCCTCTCTCCGCAATAGAAGGTGCTTGAAGATGTGGTACAGAAGTTCGTCCGGGAGCGTGTGTACGATAGCGAGGTTGTTGATCTGGCTCCTCACATCGGTAAGCAAATCGTGCACTGCAGACGCAATAGTGTACAGCTAACAAACCAAGATCGACCGTTAACAAGACTTATGAGCCTCCGGATGTCTAGATACACACCTCTTGTACGCTGGGAGTGGCAATTGGCCAGTCACGGTGAACATGTTGATTCTCGAAGATGATCTCAGGAGCATACCTCGTGGAGCGACACGCAATCGGGAAGAAACCCTTCAATAAGTCGACAGTCGAGCGTACATAGGTGAAAGATAGCCTCCGAGTCAAGCTGTGAATGAATGTTTGGCATCAGCGACGAAACGTTCGCAGGTTAATCCTGATCATTCCGCGCTCTCATTTTTCCTCGTCCGTACGCTATTCTGAGCGGAAGAACACGGACCTCTCTTCTTCCATGCGGTCCACAAATAGTAGCAGCGGAAGCAGGGGCAGCAGCCTGTACGAGGAGGTGTTGAAAGTCGTGGTTGATAGGAAAGCCGACTCGGAGCTTAGAGCGCCCGCTTCAGTAGAAGACGCCGTGGCAGTCGAACATCGTGTCAATTACTACCGTATATTGCGAGACCCCTCGGTCAGTATTACAAAGGTTTTATTGCATGCTGCTCATCTATTATCACCACGCGCACATTCCTGCCATGTACTGTACATTCATTCCTTTCCATAATGCTACTGCTTTCACTGGTACACCTTAACCGAAGCGAAGTCGAAGTAGGCGTTGCTGAACGCCGACGGGTTGTTGTTGACGTAGGCTGCAGTATCCAGCGTGTCAGAATGCTCTCCTAGATATGTACCATGTGCTTGAAAGGGCACTCACAGACACAGTCGCCGGGACAGCCGTCCGCGTTGAACACAGCGCCAGCCCAGTCTCCGCCTGAGAAGATTATCATCAGTTGCGTTCTGAAGACTCGAAAACGAGATAAGTGGGGCTTACAAAGGGTGAGGTTGATGATGATGTTCATCGGCGCGAAGTGGCTCGGGAAGTCGCACGACGTGTTCGGGAAGTAGGCGAACGGCTGGCCCTAGCAGCACGTTCGAAGTCTTAGCATAGAATCCCTCAGGCTAAGGAGAGGAGGAGGTGCGTACCCAGTTGTCGGTGTTGACGCTCCCCGCACCGTTCGCTACGTCGCCGGGAGTGCCGGGAACCTCGCGGTTCCAGAACCAGACCTTGATGAACGTGTCCGTGCGCTCGACAGCGTACCATCCGCCTCCGGCGTTGTTGAACGCGGCGCCATAGCTCGGAGGAGTGGGAGCCTGGACACCGCATCCAGCGTTGTTCGTCGTGTACACGTTGCAGTCGTTCCCGGTGATATGCCTAGTCGACTCGAGATTTGAATAAGTGAACCACGCCCATGAAGAGAAGACGTACCCAGTCTGAGCGCGAGACGCGGGCATGGTGCAGCCTGGGACGAGAGATATAACTGAGGTTAGCGAACCACTTCGACTGAGATGAATTACTTACCGGCTCCGGTGTGCAGGGTCGCCTGGTTGGGGCTGACGTCGTTCACGCCTTCAAGGATATCGATTTCGCCTAGACGTTGAACAGCCCGGATTAGCTGCAGCAATGTGGGGGAACTATCCAAGGTACGAACCGCCGTTAGGCCAGTTGTCTCCGACCTCCCAAACCGCAGGCCAAGTACTGTCAAGTTACCCGGGTTAGAAGGAGCTAGCACTCATGCCGTCAGACCTACGAGCAACCTTGAGGCATGTGCCGAATGTTCAAGCTGTCTCGCAGGTTGAGCGGATATTCGACTCGAGTTCAGGAAGAACTACTTACACGGCGACGTGCCTCGTGTACTGCTTGTTGCTCATCAGCCGGACAGAGTTGCGTCCGGGGCCGCTGGGGGTGAGCACGGTCGTGTGATCGGCGCGGATGATGAAGGTGTCGCCCGAAGCGTAAGTAAGGTTCTTCGCGATCGCAGTCCCTTGGTCGACGTAGTTACTGGACGGGCGGGCGCAGATGTCAGTCACGACTCCATAAGGTGATCAGGTGAGAGCATGGGAGGTACGTACACTCTGCCATGCGTCGGGTCGCCAATAGCCTGGTGCTGGAAGCCGGAAAGAAAGCTGCTGCCGACGAAGTTGTCGACCAGGCCGTAGGTCGCGCCGAGGGCTGGGGCCACGATGCATGCCAGAGTGAGGAAGGCGCGCGCCGCAAACATGGTGGTCGAAGCCGGATAAAGGTCGATTGGGTCGTGGTCAGGGTGAAGAACCGCAGCTCCTGAGGAGGAGATGGGAGATAGCTCGCTCTTATAGAGCTCGAGGGCGTCACACCGATATACAGGCTTGAAAACTTGAGTTTAGTTGTCGGCCTGCGCTGGGCTGCCACTCAGTTGCGCCCATTGGGTACTGTCGTTCACATACACTCGCGGCGACAGGTTCGGGAGAAGGACGCGAGGCCGAGCGAATCGCATGGCCATGAGCACTGGTCGGGAGCGGTCAGTACTACGACGGCTGATGAAGCAAGCAAATCATCGCTCACCATGACCTCCGTAGCACATGTCGCAGAGGCCACTGGACAGCCCATGGCGCAGGGAGTAACATACACGATAGCTGCCGCTTGAAACACGAGACCACGTTGGACTACCGCGGCTCGGAATCGGATGCTCACTGCCACGTACGGGGGCCTGTTGTATTGGCGACCACGCTGGAGCTTCTCCTCGAGGGCACCTGCATGGAGAAGTTTATCCGGCAAGCATATGTTCACGCCTGCTATTTGCAGCTGGCCAAGCCGAGCATCAGCGCTGCACGGGGACGAGAAAGTGAGAGACGCACCAGTAACCTGATGTGGTTCCCTCCTTCGGAGACCGGGCGCGAGCGGGATGGACGCCAACATGCCGAATCTACATGATGAGATACGGTAGGCTAGGTTTGGCCTGCTGTTCAAGCACCGACGGTCGCCTACAAAACTCAAGACGATACGGCTTACGGCACTATGACGGATTATCAGCATGTTCCACATGACAGTCTGAGTGGCACGCGACATACCCGTTCTGACATCCCGTGTGGAACAACGCAGGTGACGGTGTCTCGTGAACAAGATCTCCGTATGTCGAGCACGCTGCATGTATGTGCGCAATGAGTCTGTTTGTTGCTACGAGCCAACGGGAGGCTCTGAAAACTTGCGTATCATCAGCTGTCATCTGTGCTCATGTGCGGTATGAACCTTGAGGCTCGAAGAGACTGCCATGATTCTCAGAGTGGGCATCTAACAGTTGATCAGGACCGCGCTACGAAAGTTCAACGAGGAAACATGTGTACTCACCTCTTGCGGTCCGATCATCCGTGCCCGTGTTCATCTATGTATCTCCGGGAGACATTCCGAAATGGTCGAAGGCGCAGCGTTAGGTTCGACACAAACTCCTGTCACATGAACGTGGAGGGATGAGGAGTGTCAATTCGGAGAGAGGAGGTATGAGACTAGGTGGCGTAGACGACGAACGTTTGGCCGAAACGAATAACTTCAGCGAGCTAAGCCTTCGCTCCCCCCTTCTGAGCGCCGTTGCCTCGCATCCTCCTCTGTGTAGGCTGCTAGTAGTATGTCTGACTTCGTCCTGCCAGTAATAAGTAGTCAGGTCATTTGCTTTGCTTGTCTTGGGGCGATGTCACGATACTTAGCAGACGACAGCTCGCAAGCCATAGTAGCAAAGCAGACTCGGATAGATGCCATTCAAGCCAGCTGAAAAGTAAGTAGCAGCTTGGTAGCAGCAGATAGAAGACTTGGATTGAGGGTAACATCCAAGCTACGTATGTAGTCTGGGAGCTTGTCGGGAAATTGGTCCGAAATGCCACGTGGCAACGCGACGCAGCCAGTAAGTATCTACTTACTCTTCCTGCCCTGTACCGTCATCTCCACCCTGGATCCCCTCACCTATGCAAAGTATTCGTCGGTCCTCGGAATGAGTACTGTTTGCAATTGCTTTTAACAAGATCCGCAGCTCGCGCAGACCCCAAGATTTCTCCGAATCAAAGAGGGCCGCGTAATCACTCACCTAGAGATAGTTTTGATGACAGACGGTGCGTCGTGTGTTTGCTGTGAAGAAGACAGAGCTGACACCTGAGGTCTAGAATAATTTTCTACGCCGCTCATGGATATGCTTACTATTTTGATGCCTGACGCGCCGATGTCGTTGGTGCTGTTCGGCGTGGTCTCTCGGACTCTCTGTGCTCGGTCCATCGGGGCACCCAAGTCGCCCCTCTTGCCTATCACTACAGACATTCGGTTTCAACACAGTAAATTATGAGCTACTCGCAGCGGCGCCTTCGCGTGGATCCGCCGCGTTCTCCTCGATCGCGCCGCACGCGGATAGACAGAGCCATTGGCACGCCCCGCAGCTCATTTTCCCGACCTTCCTCTCGCATACTAAAAGACATGACGAAATATGGTGCGGAAGGTGTCTGTGCACTGAGAGTCAATGCAGGAATGTCATACGTGGCCAGATCATACTCGACTGCGGCTGCGGCGGTCGGGTGAGCAGTGCGACCCTGATGACACTGAAGCACTATGGCTAACTGCGAAATACATTTCACAGAGCTGCTGATTGCGAGTACACAAACGGGCTTACGCTACGGTGTGTACGCTTCCTAGACAGTGAATGAGTGGGAGCTGACAGAATGTTTAGACATCCGTCATTCTCCGGTCGGATCATCATCTGTGGGAGTACGCGTCCTCATCGCAGCAGGGCTCCGAATCTTCTTGCTTGTTAGCTCCTAGGGCGCCGAAGGACACATATAAAGTGGAGCGAAACTTCAGTGAGTCGCAAATCTCTACGGGACACATTCGTCATGTTACTCTCCGTCGCAATCATCGTCCCTCTGATCAACACCTGGCTCACGCCTGGGGCTGGTGCTTTCCAGACACCACAGGTACAGCTTGACCAAGCGATTGTGCTTGGAGCAACTTCCGGCCCCGTCGAGAGCTTCCTCGGTATACCGTATGCACAACCTCCGTAAGTCAGTACGTCCGATATGACAGCTTTCATATCTCACAAGCCTGGTGCAGTATCGGTGACCTCCGCCTACGTCTACCTCAACTCCTCAGCTCGTATAACGGCACCTTGAACGCTACCAATTCTCAGGACCAGTGCGTCCAACAAGCACTGGTATCGCCGCCCGACCTGCCCCCGCAGGTGCTCCAAGATATCGGGCCGTTGTTCACTTTCTTCGGCGTAGACCCTAATGTGAGACAAAGCGAAGACTGTGCGTAATCTGGAGGCCGAAATTTGCCGTCATTCGTGACGTACGCTCACTATCAACGCGCAGGTTTGCATCTGAACATCGTCCGGCCTGCAAACGTATCAGCAGATGCGAAGCTCCCGGTCCTATTCGTGAGTCTTGGTAGCGCGCACACGAGGCCGATGATACTGACCGTGTTGTCAGTGGATTTACGGAGGAGGGTTCGTTACGGGTTACAATGCGGTGTAAGCCGCACTTCTCAAGTCGATGTTGCCGCCGTCGTGTTAACGTCTGTATGTGTAGCCCCGCATACAACGCGACTGCAATCCTCCAGAGGTCCATAGATCTCGAGGAGCCTGTGATTTTCGTCGCCGTGAACTACCGGTATGCACTTTCGTACTGTCTCTACGAACCTCCTTGCTCACATCGTGGTCCACGTCTAGACTCAATGTCTTCGGCTTCCTAGGTGGGAAAGAGATCAAGGATGCAGGCCTCGGAAACCTAGGGCTCCAAGATCGTGAGTTTCCCGCACAGGTTCGGCACTCTTGGCATTGACCTTGGACTGCTCCAGAGCGCGCGGCACTTCGCTGGGTCAACACGTTCATTCAAGCCTTCGGTGGAGACCCGACCAAGGTCACGATGTGAGTCGGTTGCTCTTCTGCTCGATTGTATTTCCGACATGTTCACATCGCTGCAGCTGGGGCGAGAGTGCCGGCTCGATCTCCGTCTTCTTGCACCTGTTCGCGAATGGTGGCGATACCGAAGGCCTATTCCGCGCCGGAATAATGAGCTCCGGGTCTTCCGTTCCCACTGGAGATATTACCGAGACCCAGGAAACGTATGACTTCGTGGTCGACCAAGTCGGGTGCTCAAGTGCAACCGATACCCTCGACTGTCTGCGCACGGTGTCAACAGACAGCCTGCTCGCCGCGGCAAACAATACCCCTTCCTTCATCAGCTTCCAGGTTAGTGCGGTGCTGTTGTCTACCTCAGCGTGATCGTTGAAAGATCCGGTACAGGGACTGGGTACACCGTACATGCCGCGCGCAGATGGAGTATTCGTCACACTTCCGCCCGCGGAGCTGCCGCTCAAGGCTAAGATGGCGGATGTCCCGTTCATCATCGGCATGTCTATTGCGTTGCATATCATGCCTTGCGCCTGCTTACTATTCCTCAAGGCGACGTCAGGGACGAAGGCACAATCTTCTCCCTCGCAAGCTTCAACATAACGTAAGTAGATCTCATCATCGGACTCTCCTCCACGTGCCCCGAATACTGACATACGGTCATGCACTATACAGCACCGACGATGAATTTGCCAGCTACCTCTCCCAACACTTGTTCCCTGGGTCGTCCCTCGCAGATCTCAACGCGACGCTCGAGCTCTACCCGTCGGACCCAGCTGCTGGCTCGCCCTTCGGCACTGGCGACGCGAACACATTTACCCCGGAGTACAAGCGCATGGCGGCGGTGCAGGGCGACTGGTTCTTCAATGCTCCCCGCCGCCAGTTCCTGGACGCCTTCGCTGCCAACCGTACCGCATACAACTTCTGTACGTGTCTTCTTTACATGCCTGTCAATCGCAGCAGAGAGTGCCTCGACTGACCGGACATACCAGTGAGCGCGCGCAGCAACTTCGTGAGCATCGGTGACGTGAGTCGGACGTGTCCGCGCCTTCATGAACCTACTCGTACTCATAGCCAAATGCGAACCTCTTCCATTTCCAGGCACACTTAACTGATTTGATCAACGCGTTCGGTCCCGGGGACATGACCGACTACTTCGTTCGGTTCGTCAACGACCTCGACCCAAACGGAGGCAGCGGGGTGCACTGGCCGCCATACACCACCACCGCCCGCGCGACTCTCCAGTTCAACAACGGCGCTGTCCCGCTGAACATTACGGCGGACAAGGAGCGACTGGCCGGGACGAACGAGCTCGCTTCGCTCGCCTTACGCTTCCCACTCTGACCAATACTCAGTTTCTCGGACGATTGGCAGTAGATTATTGATTGATCTAAGACATATGTACTTGAGCCCGGACGCNATTGATCTAAGACATATGTACTTGAGCCCGGACGCTGCCATGCGCAGATTCGCTAACAATTCTGTCAGCAACATTGCTGATTTCTCGCGTACACCCAAAGGCCACACTGGGTACGGCCTCGTCTCCTTCCCGGCTCACCGTCCGGTTCCTTCATACAGAAACCATTTGCTGTCTCTCACCCGAATCACGTCGACGTTGACTTCGAGCACCATTGGCATGGTCCTGAGGCCGTCAGACCCAGTATCACTTCCGTCCACCTCCGAGCTTGGTTCGTTTAATCTACACTTATTTGACTTGCAAGTCTACCAGTACATGTATACCGCTTACGTTTCGAAATGCCATCGACCCAATATCAATCTTGCGGTACAGTGACGGTACGAATCCCGTATATTCACCCTCATATAAACGCCTGAGCTTGCAACTTCCACAGTCTCGCATACTCTCCGTCGCTCTTCAGCAACGCGGCGTGAGTCCCCGACTCCACAATGCCCGACTCGTCCATGTAGCTGTATCGCAAATAAGATTCCTCAGTGATGCCGGAAGAAGTGCGAGCAAGTCCACGTACAGAATCAGGTCCGCGTGCTTCGTCAGGTTGCCGAAGCGGTGGGACGAGAACACCATCGTCTTGTTCCCCCGCAATTTCTGGAGTCGTTCAAACAGATCTGTGGTACTTCCCCGTGAGCAATACATAGCACGACAGCCAACAATGTATACTCACCGTGCTCCGCCGCGGGATCAAGTGCAGCGCTCGGCTCGTCGAACAGGAGCAAGCCGACCTGCGAGTCTTCCTGGACGATTGAGCGCATGAACGTCCGCGCCACCGCGAGTCGCTGCTGCTGCCCCCCGCTCAGCGCGGTCGCCTCGGTCGACTTTACGCCCGCGGCCGCCCGCAGTGCATCGTAGTTGACCTTGCGGCCCGTTAGGAGCGTGTCTCCTTCGGACGTACTCGAATATTCGGCGGAGACAGGCGAATCGAGGTACGTATTGAACCCTTCCGGGAGCTTGTCCACGAACGTCTCCGCGCCTGCAAGGCGAGCAGCGAGTCGGACGCGATCGTCGTCATACGACGTGGCAGGGTCGCCCATGGCGATATTGTCGCGAATCTGGGCACGCGAGTGAGTGAGTACATATCCAGCGAAGGCCTCAAGGGGGAAACACGTACGGAGAGCGGGAAGATAGTGTAATCCTGGAACAGCACGGATATAGCTTGCCGGAGGTCGTAGAGCTTGAGAGTACGAATGTCGTGTCCTCCAAACAAGATTTGGCCTTCTTCGGGGTCGTAGAGTCGGGTCACAAGCTTGAGTATGGTGCTCTTGCCCGAACCGTTCCCACCGACGATGACCTAAGCAACGTCCTGTCAAGACGTTTGGGGATGTAAGAGGGGTAATTGACGTACACAAAGCTCTCCCGGTCCGACACTAAAGGATATGTTTCGCAGCGCATACTTCTCAGCCTCGGGGTACTTGAAGGATACATTCCTGGAGTGCGCAGTCGGTCAGTGAAACCGGTGGACGTGATTGGGGACATGTTTACCTGAACTCCAGAGCAACTCCGGATCGGATTTGCGACGCCTCCTCGGGGAACGGGATCGTCCCTTCGGCAACCATATTCTCGATCTTCACCACTTCGTACACCTTCTTCACAGCAGTGAGCTGGTGCTCGATGCCCCGCGTCCGGTAGATGATCGCATGGAAAGACCACACGAACTTGGTGGCAGCATCCTGGACGAGGCTGAGGGACGCTAGCGAAATTGGAATGC
>WJSG01021297.1:0-15813 GCA_016618145.1 Sanghuangporus lonicericola
CGAATATCGGGTCGTTGTCGCGGGGCCAGCTGCCGATGCTGTCGATTCCGTCGATGACGAAGCAGTCGAGTTGAGCGTGTCGCGTCGCACCGACCGAGCGACCGACGAAAAGCGGCGCGTGTTGTGCCGTGTGTCCTGCTACGGGTTCCTTTCGCTGTTCACGTTCGTGTTCGTGTTCCGGTGCTTTTTTGGACGCTTGCCCATCCCACCATCCCACCGTTCGCCTGTTGCCTGTGTACGATTGTCGCGTCCGCTTCCCTGTGCGAGTCTGTTTGTTTGTTGTTCGCGCTCTTGCCGTTGCCGTTGCTGCGTACATACCCGTCGCCTCATCGCTGTCCCTCCTTTTTCGTGCTCGTGTTCCTTGTTCCTTGTTCCTTGTTCCGTGGTCCGTCCGCGTCCGTGTCCGGCCTTCAGTGTTTGATATCCCCCGCATATCCACATATCCCATATCCCACATATCCAGGTCCCATAACCCATCTGCCACCCACATATCCCACATATCCACGCACACACACACACACCAACATACAAGGCTTGTCTTCTCGCCTCACGTCTCTCCTCGCGTTCCACTGTTCCGATTGTATCTCCTACCGCGCGTGCACGCGTCCTCCACGCTCCCTCCCTTGACGCTTGTCGCTCGTTTCTTCCGCGCTCTCTTTCTTTCTTTCTTTCTCCTTGGCGAACTTTGGGTATATGGTTTGGCTCCCACCCGATCTTTCTCCTTCTGGGCCCCCCCCCCCCCCCCNGGGTATATGGTTTGGCTCCCACCCGATCTTTCTCCTTCTGCCCGCCCCACCCGCCCGTTCTTCATCCCACATCGCCTCCTTGTGCTCTTGTGCTGTCTCTGAAAGCTGGAACGGACTCTTCTCTTCTCCCCTTCGTCGAGGCGTGCGTCGTCCTCCTCCTCCTCGAGAACCTTCCCGCGTTTCCCCATCCCATCTCCATCTCCATCTTCGTCTCCATCTTTATCTCCACGTTCCCGTTCCCGTCCGTGTGCCGAACCTCGCTGCTCGCCGAGTTCTTCTCTCCCTCTTCCGACCTGATCGAGATCTATAGACGTGTATCATCACCTGTGACAAGAATTCGCTGCTATGCACGCACATGCGCAAAGACGTACGTTCGTGTCGTCTGTGTCTGTGCGTCGGATTCGCAGCCCCGTCCTCCCGCGTTCCCGCGTGGATCACGCAGGTGAGTGGACTTGGGGGAAGGGGTCGCTGGGAGCTCAGCGTCTTTGCAGGACAGTGGGTCGACGATGCACGATGGATGGCGGGACGATTCCTCGTGACTCCCGAGTGATGGCCACGTCGAGACGGTCCGTGCGGTGATACTTGTACGGAGGTGAGGCTGTTCTCTGCGTGTGCGCGCAGACATTCACATTCTCGTGTCTCACCTCCAGATTTCGCTATGGAAAGATGCGTGGAGAGAGGAGAGGGACGACGCTCCGCTTGGTACTTCTGTATGTATCGGAGCGTTGCTCGCTGTCTCCCGTGGCACCGGTCTCCTCGTGTCGGTCGAAAAGTCGCTCTTCCACAACGACAGGTCGATCCGTACGCCCCGACCTCGCACCCGACGACGTGTCTCTTGTTCCTAGTGACCGTCCAGCTTCTGTAGGTCTGACACCGTCAGCTCAATCGTCAATCGCAGGCTCCAGAACCAAGCCGTACCCACTGCAGCAGATCCTGCACGGGCTTAGTACTCGGATCAGTTGCGAGCTACAGCCTACGCGGCATTGTGATTGAGTACGAGAGGGCCCAAGTGCCTTGCAATTGCACGAAACGCATAAGTATGTTTGTTCTTTGTTCCGGCCGTCATTCCTGGATTACTAGTATTGTACTCGAGCTGGGATTCGTCACAGCGCCGTCGCAGTCTCATAAGAATCGGACCTTTGGTGTCGTAGGATAAGGTCTGTGGCACCCCACCACCACAATTTCGGCAGGATGGGACGTCCGAGACCAGAGACCACAATCAACGATTCTGAGGGGCCAACATGACCGCTCGAAAGCGGTATACAGCTGGCGTCCGGCCCATTAGGGATGGGCTGTAAGTTGTAGCTGTAACTGCGGGAGTTCAACTGCAATGATGACATTGATACGTTGGGTCGAACGTGAAATCGTTACATACGTGTATCCTGTATGTTGCTTGCTGGGTACTGCTGGTGGTCGTGTTGGCAGCCTCCGATGGATGACGAAGTACTTATCTGTACTACCAGATCTGTCGAACTTACTTCACTTAACCAAGGCCGGCTGGGCGCCAATCACAAACCTCTTTTCGTGCGCGAACATCTTGACCTTCGTCTCTCGTCAGCCCCTCACCTCCCCCTCACGCTCTCAACTTCCTGGAATCCTGCCCAGTCTCGTACTAAGACCCTCGGAGCTTGTCTGCCCCTACCATGCCCCACAAACGCGCGAAGCGCTCCGTGCGTGAACAAAAACGCAAAGAATCGTATGTAGGCTCCAGACGTCCGGCAGGGATTCGAATACATCTGACCCCTGCGCACTGAAAAGCGGAAGCGACGTCGCTCCTGGGTCGAAGAAGGCGATTGAGAACGAAGAGATACCGAAGAGTGTCAGCCGTGTGTTGAATGCTGCCAGAGTGCGGCAGGAGTGGGCAGAGAAGAAGAGGAAGGGATCGGAGGACGACGGGGCAGGGCCGTCTCGGAAGCGGCGAAAACAGAGTGGGACTGGCGATGGCGACACCGGAGGGGGGAAGCAGACCCAGTTGCGCATCATGCCGGGGGAGTCCATGGCACATTTCAATCGGTGAGTAGTCTGTGTTCCGCCGCCCTCGCCCACCTTCATGTCTGGACGTGCTAGGCGAGTCGAGGAGTCGATGCGGCATACAGTGAAAGAAGCCATGCAATCGTCGTCCGCCCGAATGCGTCAAGTCCGCAAGGAAGAGCTCGCGGCTTCAGAGAAGGAGAAGAAGAAACGTGCTGCGGACGCTGAAGAGCGAACGAAGAGTCGCAAGCGGTCCCGTGCCGGAGACGAGTCGGACTCG
This sequence comes from Sanghuangporus lonicericola, assembly GCA_016618145.1. Classification (NCBI taxonomy): domain Eukaryota; kingdom Fungi; phylum Basidiomycota; class Agaricomycetes; order Hymenochaetales; family Hymenochaetaceae; genus Sanghuangporus; species Sanghuangporus lonicericola. The sequence goes on from WJSG01021297.1 coordinate 2,998, forward strand.
GATGATGACCTGTCGCCACGCAAAGCGAAGGCGAAGGAGGCGGGGCCGAAGGACTTCGAGAAACTCTCTACGTCGGCACCGAAACGGCTCAATGACATCGTTCAAGCTCCTCCGAATATCAAGCAGTTGCCGCGGAAGGCGAAGAAACTTGCTGCTCAGGGCGGGCCGCAGAAAGATGCAGGTGGGCAGTCTCTGAGCGATGGAGTCCGGTCTATGGCGCAGAAGGCGATGCTTGAGGAAGAGCGGGAGCGAGCCATCAGGCTCTACAGGGAGATGAAGAAGGGCAGGACGGCAGGTTGAGGGTAGCGTGTAGTTTGGTGAGTCTTCTCGTCACTCTTGTCTGGTCTCTCACTGTTCTGACGCCCCGTTCCTCTCCAGTCTAGTCTGCACTTTACACTGTTCTTTCAGCGTGTGAGATCTATAATTCAGTCTCCGTTCAGCTTTCGCAGCTCATCGCATTCAGCCCTCATCTCCGAGTGTGTGGCGTTCAAGGCACCTCGCCTGGAAGAATAACGTACTACTCACGCTGTCCGTATCGTTCCGCAGACATTGAAACATCACTCATCTCGGTTCACCGGGGCGGGTACCCATCCTTGCGAGTGCGCAGCCGCAACCCACCACACATACTCGAACGGCAGCACGGGTATGTGTCTCCGTTGAATGTCGCTACCCAGGCAACACTTCGGCGACCTTAAGGTGGTCGTGGCATCGTCGGTGATCAGGGTAGGAGGACCGTGAGCCGGCTTTGGTGTGCCTTTCATCTGGTACTGTAGAACGGCGTAAGTGCTCGTTCTGTGAGACTTTGACATCCCACGCGGCGAGGCACGAGAGTACTTAGTCTGGTGAGAGCCACTAGATTGCCGGAGTGGACATCATCTGACGCCCATAGTAGGTATACGCTCTCCATTGACAGGCACGCTATCAACCCCGAAGTCATCAATGCGTTACTCTCGACAATTCAACTGCTACTCTACGGCAGAAGGTACGCTGCACATTGCGATGTCTGCCGTGCGCGACTGATGTTGACTGTGCACTGGCGTGAAATTGAGCACACTGCACGCGGAGGGACCGACTGCATCAGCATCCACGATGCTACTTTTTGGGCGTGTCTATCCACACTCTCGAAGACGCCGATTTCATGAATCAGCAGCGGAACTCTGGGCTCACTGCATCGGGGCTCCCAGTATAGGTCAAATGTTACCGGAACGCCAAGAGCAAGTGCATCTGCACTTGGCCAGTCGCGATGACCGATCAGCGTTCATCCTACGTATGTGGATGCAAGGACCAATTGCTCGATTGTCCTGCTGGGAGCCAGTGGTCGGGGGCGAGCTAGGCACCGAGCATCTTCATCTATGAACCCGTGTTCATACTCTGCTCACTTGGCTCTCCGTCCAGTGGACTTCTCGCAGCGGCCTGACGGGACCGACCTTCGGCATGCGCATACCGCCCTCAACGTACAGCGGATGCATTGATGAGCGCGAAGACTACCTCTCCTCATCGTGCCCTGGAACGGACACTACATGCCCTCCTGTACGGCATGCCCATGAATGGTCGTCAAGTGGCTCACGGACACCCGTGTAATCTGCTACTGTTGGGCAGGGCACCCCGAAGACTCATGCTGGCGGTGAGTACGAGCTCGTTTCATGCCCATCACTACATAATATCGGATATTGTACAGCGTGCAAGGAAACGCTGTGCCTTGCAAAGCTTGTTCCCGCACTGGCCTGTCCGGTGCGAGTGCTCCGGTTGTCACCGGGCGGAGGCGGTCATGGTTTCAGACACCAGAGCGCCGTCCGGAATGCGGGAGACGTGATGCTTGATCGGGGTGTGGGTCCAGACGTTCTGACCCAGCGTTCCTGTCTATGCCCATGCCCTGCTTCCCGACGTCGGCCTTGTGTAGCTGGGCCATAGCGCTGCTGTTCTGCGTCTGCAGAGTCTCCAGGCGTGACTTTGCGTTGGGCACCCGGCAGCGATGCATATGACACAAAATAAATTGTAGGGAGTGCCTTGATCCGCTTGCTCTTGGCTAACGTCTCAACCGCCCTATTTGGCCACAAGTGGTGAGTCGAGCCTGAGCATGCTATGTGCTCAAGCATCACGTCACACAACTACTCGTGGGTAATGCACAGCGAAGCGCACCCTCCCACAAAGACGGGCTTGGTCGTGAGGGATTTATGCGGCCCCGGAGCCCGATGTACTGTCTTCCGCAGGTGGCGAACGGCGCGGTCTACGCCAGGTGAGTTTCGCCTTGACGTTTGATGATGGTGTTCACAGCGCTCTCCAGAGACGCCCCTCTCCGTCAGCGCTGTCTGCCCGACGTGCGAACGATGGCAGCGCTTCAGGGCCATCTCGACCTCCCTGTGTTTTGCTATGGACAGCGATCACAATGCCGTAGAGACGCACATCGAAAGAGGCTGGGGCATAAAGAGCTCGCTCGGCGACCCCGTCCAGTAGCTACATCTGTTCCAACTTCTTCGCCTGCTCTGAACTGTCGAGTCGGAGTTCGGTGATCTCGAAGATGGCCTCTTTCCGCAACCTCGCGACGTTCGTTTTTCTCTCGCTGGTATGTGGCGCATTCGCCGCCATTGGACCCGTCACCGACCTGGAGATCGTGAACGCGAACGTATCGCCCGATGGGTTCAACCGCGCTGCCGTCCTTGCTGGCGGGACGTTCCCCGGTCCACTTATCACGGGCTCCAAGGTGCGTTGTACCATTGCGCCGCTGTTCGTCGCGACGTTGACCGACTTCACTTCAGGGAGACAACTTCCGGATCAATGTCGTCGACCACCTGACCAACGACACCATGCTCACGGCGACCAGCATCGTATGTGCCTCATCCACTTATATGCTGTTGTGCAGTATCTGACCTACCTCCGCCGTAGCATTGGCACGGTCTGTTCCAGCATGGAAACAATTGGGCAGACGGTGGCGCCTTCGTCAATCAATGTCCCATTGTCGCCGGCAACTCCTTCCTGTACGACTTCACTGCGGCCGATCAAGCGGGTAAGTCGACTTCGCGGCTCCTGGTATCAGTTGTTCCTCACGCAACTTCTCAGGCACGTACTGGTACCACAGTCATCTGAACACTCAGTACTGCGACGGCCTCCGTGGAGCGATGGTCGTATACGACCCGAACGATCCCCACAAAGATCTATATGATGTGGATGACGGTATGGCGGACACTGTTGCGAACTGTATGGATGCCTTCTCATCGCCCTACAGAAAGCACGGTCATCACGCTGGCGGATTGGTATCACGTCGCTGCGCCCCTTCAGCAGGGTGTCCCGTAAGTGGTTGTTAAGTCGGGAGGCAAGCGGCCCAAACGTTCTAACGGTTTCCTGCAGTGCCGCTGATGCTACGCTGATCAACGGCTTGGGACGCTGGTTTGGCAATCCCACGTCCGAGCTTGCCGTCATCAACGTAACACATGGGAAGCGGTAAATACCCTCTGTGTCTTTGTGAATCAACGCAAGTTTGATAGCACAACTGTTTGCAGCTATCGCTTCCGCCTAGTCAGCGTCTCCTGCGACCCGAACTTCACTTTCCAGATCGACGGTCACTCAATGACTGTCATCGAGGCTGATGGCCAGAGTACGCAGCCTCTGCCCGTGGATCAGCTCACCATCTTCGCTGGTCAGCGTTACTCCTTCGTGGTACGTCATAATCAAGACGTGTATCTTGATACCCCCACCTGACATCGCTGGCAGCTTGACGCGAACCAGGATGTAGGCAACTACTGGATCCGCGCTTCCCCGAACGTCGTTGCGAAAGGCGGATCAGGGTTCGCGAATGGCATCAACTCTGCCATCCTCCGCTACGACGGCGCTCTGGAGGAGGAGCCCACAACTACCCAGGACACCGCCAAGAACGTCCTCTCAGAGATCAACCTGCAAGCTCTGGAAGATCCCGCCGCCGTACGTCTGCATCGTAACTACCACCCTAGGTATGCATGCTGACGAGCACCGGGTATTACAGCCAGGAGAGCCTGTCCCCGGAGGCGTCGACTACGCGCTGAACCTGGGCATTAGCTTCGTGAGCTTCCATCGCCTTATCGATCCTCTGCTCTTCACTGATCGCTCCTTCAAGACTGCACCGGACTTCAAGATCAACGGCACCAAATTCGTCCCTCCCGATGTCCCGGTTCTTCTTCAGATCCTGAGCGGCCAGCAGAACCCCCAGGACCTGCTTCCAGAGGGCAGCGTGTTCACCCTCCCCGGCAAGTCGACTATTGAGCTCTCTATCCCTGCGTTCGCCATCGGCGGCCCGCATCCGTTCCACCTGCACGGTGTAAGCAGCATACTCCCCATACGAGCTTCACGTCCATTGACAGTGCTTCCTCTAGCATGCCTTCTCCGTTGTGAAGAGCGCTGGGCAGTCGGAGCCCAACTATGTTAACCCGGTGCGCCGCGATGTTGTCAGCATTGGCAGCGGCAGCGACAATGTCACCATTCGTTTCACGGTAAGCCGGGGTGTTTTCAGACTCTCACTGCATAGGTCAGAAATCTTACGGTGTCCTCCGCAGACGGATAACCCGGGCCCGTGGTTCCTCCACTGTCACATTGACTGGCACTTCCAGGCCGGTCTCGCGGTCGTCTTCGCAGAGGATCTTCCCGAGACTTCGGTCGCAAACCCTGTCCCTCGTGAGTGTGTCCCTGGTTGTGTCGCAAATGGACGGATGACTCACCGTGTTGCGTGCAGAGGCTTGGTCGGACCTATGTCCCGAGTATCAGGCGTCATTGAAGGCGTGAACTCGTCTTGAACGCTTCACGAATTGTTTCATTTTCGGGTTATAGCATCAGCCAGGGTCTAATGTTGGCGAATTGGTCGCAGACGACGGACTATACCTCACAGGGACTATGCAGAATTATATATCGGACGGACACTCACACTGATTGTAGCTTAAAATCGGACTAGTACTTACTGTACATACCATACACACGGCGGTCTCGTGGACTGCCCATGACCTTATTATGCTCCCCTATATCCTCGGAGCACCCTGAGGCTTTCCCCGAATACTCAGCCGAATTGAACTGATTCTCCGTGAGGCACCTGCCAGGTGTAGGTCATTGAGAGGTGCGAGATCGCGACTACTCATAGTACTTGGTGAATATTCGAATGAGGAACAGGGAGGGATACTAGACACTATTTAGTTGCAGGGTTCAGGACCAGACAACAAATTCCTTCAATAAGCTGGCGCAGTAGAGCGTTTCGAGAGAAAGCGCATGCGCCCCAATCCTCACGACGTCGACCTCTGCTCGGTGTGCGAGATCTGAGTAGGTCCCACCAGGTCCACCTACTTCAGAGATTCATGGATGTAGTCTGGTTCAGAACCATCTACTGCATATTGCGCGCATCGACTCATTCTGTAGACTCGGACTTCTTCATGTCAGCGAGTCCCATTCCTCTCCGCAAGTAATACTTGCAAGTTCAGAAGCTCGCGAGTTCAGATGCCCGCAAGTTCAGAAACGTGAGACCCGACGTGAGACCCGTAAGTCGAGCAAACGCTTGCATATGATCATATCATGACATCGAGATAGGGCAGAGGACGACGCGTATCCAGCAGCAATACGTGTGACAAGTCCGAGAGAGATAGGCGGACAAATGAGTAACATATAGTACAAGCAGTACGAGCATCGGGACTCAGAAGAAACAGTCCGGAAATCCTCATGACTTCCTCGGCACGTCTGGCTCCATAAACATCCCGCCCCTCGCAGCCGCAATCCCTCCAAATCTGGGCATGTTCGGGTGTTGCGGCGGCGAAGGTGGCTGGGGAGTGCGCGACGACTGCGGCATCTGGGGCATCTGGGGCATTGGTGGCATCTGGGGCATTGGTGGCATTTGGGGCATTGGTGGCATTGGTGGCATCTGGGGCATTGGTGGCATTTGGGGCATCTGGGGAAATTGTGGTTGATGCATTTGCGGCGGTCGAGGCGTCTGCGGCGGCTGAGGCGACTGTGGGACCCTCGGAGGAGCGAGTCTGATCCCAGCGCCCTCGATGCGTTGGTCCACATACTCGTTGATCATCGCGCTCCGTTCCAACGCCGTCCTCTCCCAGCCTTTCGCCTGGGTCTCGACATACTGCCCGAAAGCCTTCCCGTGGCTCTCGAACAGCTTCCCGATCGCCTTGAAGAACCCGCCCCCGGGCACGGACTCCTCGAGCCTGTCGAGCCCGCTGACGCCGATGATCACCTTCCCATGCTTCGTGCGCACGAAGGCGCGGTCGCCGACGTCGTCGGCCATCTGATTTATCGGCTTCAGCGGCTTTTCATGCGACTGCGAGCCGGGTGGGGTGCATAGGACGACGGTCTCGGAGTCGCTGGCGCGGATGGTGCGCATGCGCGCTGCGAACTCGGGGAGGAACGAGACCGAGTTGCAGTTACGCGTCTTGAAGACGAGCGGGCCGTCGAAGGTGGGCGGGAGCATGAGCACGATCTTGCCGTGCTTGGACTCGACGAAGAGGTCGAGGCTCCGGGTGGGGTGGACGGCATGGACATCCAGAGTCATGCGTCCGTGCTTGGTGCCGGCAACAATGTGTGCGGGGATTTTCTCGGACTGGGCGCTCGGGCTCTGCGCGACGACTTCGAGGTCGAGGTTGATGGCGCCGTGGCGTGTGCGGAACGAGGCGTTGATGTCAACGGGTTGTTTGTTCTTGCTCTTGCCCCAGACGTTGTCCCGCTTCTTGCCACGTCGCCTGCACTTCGCAAGCGGGGGCGAAGGGAGCGTGGGATCGACGAGGTAGGTGCCTGAAGAGAGTAAAGTTCGAACGTGCATCCAGGCTTATCAAAACAGTGGACAACGTACCTGACAAAGCGTCATGCTTAGTGAAGAGCTCAAAGTGGTTCACAGTCTGAGCTTGCTGAGGGCGGAAGACGGACGCGGGAGTCGATGTCTGACGAGCGACTGGTGCAGGCTGGCGGTTATTTGAACCCGATGCAGGCGAGTATGGCGGAGGGGCTTCGGCAGGTTGCTGGAACAGTTCGAGTCAGTGTCCGCTTCATCTTCGACTACGAAGCATATCCAAAGACTCACCCGCTCTACCGGAGCGTCCTTCGGGGGTATAGGGGGCATCTTGAGCTCTTCAGCGGGGATGTTGGGGTTGTTAACGATCATGGTGACTCCGCTTATGACTGGGAGCTGGGCAGAGAGAGTAAACTAGTGAACGACTGCGAGGCGCAGTAGACCGTGTGGTGGCAGGAAGCAAGATATGGCTGCGGTCTCAAGGACGGCCAGCACTCGAGTACTTTAGTACCGGGCGCCGCCTGCGGAGAGGCACATGTGGCTATGTAGACGATCGACTGCGTGCCGGAGGGCTTACGCATCGCCTCCGCTTCCGAACTCGCAAACCTGGGTTAATCTTACTGCTCTTGTGTGCTTAATGGTATAGACAAGGTGAAGAACGTTGACAATGTTGAAAGACTGACTGCCTTGGTCACCCCACAGATTTTGAGATCAATATCCTATGTACGCAAGAGTGAAGGTGGAAGTCAGATGGTGGAGAGAAGGCTCGGTGGGACCGGAGTGCTGTCCATGGCTGTGCACTTGAACATACCCGTCGCGCATCTTATCAGATAACAACCGATAACCTCACACAACCCAGGCCTCCTTTCCGTCCCAGTCGGGACGAACGCATCCGAATGTGTAAAAAATGTAACCACAGCATGGCCTTGACAATGGCAGTGACCACGACTGCCCGCCAACCACGGACAACCCTAAGAGTCCTAGTCAAGCCCAAGATGGACAACAAGATCTGAAGGTATATACACTAAACTAACGTTACATGCTCGTATGCATCGATCACCCTCGCCATGGCCAATAAAGATACGAATAGCAATACAGCAAGCACTTCTTTCTACAATCGCACGTCACCCCGATGTCCGGAGCACGTCAAGACGTCACGCCGACCTGCACCCACTTCCACTGCTGCGCCTCCAGCTTCCACCCCTTGCGCATCCCGTTCACGACCTCGCTGCTCAGCACGTTGATCCCGTCCGCCACGAACTCGAAGTTCTCCTCGCCCAGGTCGTGGTGCAGGATCCGTATCGGCCCATCCCCGTCTCCTTCACCGTCGTCCGCATCGTCCACCGACTCGTCGCTCAGTTTCGACTGTGCGCGCTCCAGAGACACGGGGGCAGCAGGATCGGTGGGAAGAGCCGCACTGCCATCCTGCGACACCTTCTCAGCCTCGCCGGGCGCAGCGTCTTCCTGCGCAGCACCAGCACCAGCACTAGTGCCATCTACCACCGGAGCTTTATCGCCCTCTGGTTCTGGCTCTGGTTCTGGTTCTGATTCTGGCACGGGCTCGCTCTCGCCTTCACTAGTCTTCGCAGCAACAGCACTCTTCCGGGGAAGCTTGCCAGCCGTGCCGCCAGCGTTCGTCAACAGTGCGATGACGTACCGCCGCCCAGCCCCGTCACCAGAGGTCGAGGTGTTCTCCTTGTCGCTCTCAGGCTCCGCGTCCCCATTCTCCCCGGACGGGATCTGCCCGCGCTGCGAGATGAGGAAGCTCTCCCAGAGGGTCTCGACGACAACCGCGCGTTGGGGAACGAGCTCGTCCTCACTCACGGCGTCGGCGGGAGGAGTGCTGTCCGGTGGGGCGTTGTCGGCGATCGCTGCGAGCTTTCGGCGCTTGCTGGGGCGGCCGTCTGTCGTCGACTGGGGGAAGAGGACAGACTTGAGTGCGTCTGGGTGGTACTTGAAGCTAGAAAACAACAGACAGTCAGCGTCCGATGTACGACGTGCACGAAACGAGATGAAAGACGTACCCGATTTCCGGCCAGCTCGAGTCGGTGCCGAAGACCATGACCCGCGTCGCACTGAGCTCCTCGTCCGCTTGATCGAGCTTCGACTGGACAGTACTCACGCCGTCAACGAACGCTGGCCCGTGCAGTCGTCTCCGCTTTCTGCTCAGCTTCGGTGCACATCCCAGTGCACACCGCCGCTCGGCATACTCGAGCAGCCGTTGCGAGCGATTCCGCAGTCCAAAAGAATGAGCAGATCCCGGCTGTGAAGCGAAGGAGCACGCGTGTCAGTCTCAACGAAGCCGAACGCTGTATCGCACAGTAACGCACCTGGACGAACTCAGCACTGAGCACCTCCACCCCCGCACCATCATGCCCATTCCCCCACCCCGAGCTCAACAACGAGCTCCCATCATCCTCGCTCCCCAGCTCCTCCTCTCCCCTCTCCCTTTCTCTCTCCCGCTCCCTTGCTCTCAGCGGCGACCCATACCCGCCAATATACCTCGCCTCCCGCGTCAACCTCACTTCCATCACCAGGTCTTGCCCCTCCCGCCTCGCGCGCCTTGCCGCGCTCCAGCTCACCCACCCCGCATGCAGCGCACACAAGAACAGGTCCGAGTCGTCCGTGTACACCCGCCGGCCCTCGCGCACCTCGTCCGGCCACGGCCGCCCAAACTGCGAGTTCGCCGGGGTGAACTGCTGGCACAGCGCGCGCTGCGCCCCCGTCAGCGGGGGCACGGCGGGGATGAGCGCCCCGCCCCAGATGCGCGGGCGCGCGGGGCGCGTGAGCGGGAGGAAGCGGCACGGCACGTAGATCGTCGCGCGGATGTCGAGCGGGTCCGGGAGCGCGCCGGACTCGCTCGTCGGCGCGGGGAAGTCGAAGAAGGGGAAGGGCGTGCGCGGGAGGACGAATGTGCCAAGGTGGCGGAGGGCGAACACGGGCGGAGACGAGGGCGAGGAGGAGCGCGGGAACATGTATGCGGGGTTGATCATGGGCACTGGCGGGCCGTGGCCTGGGGGAGGCGACGGCCTGCGCCCGGGGTAGCCGACGTGTGCGCCAGGATGGGGAGGGTACATGTCGGGCGGAGGATGTTGGCGCATGTGAGGGCCGGGTGCCATGGGGTGAGGCATCGGCATGCCTTGCGCAAGATGCGGGGGAGGGATGCCCCTCTGGTTGTGAGGTAGGCCCTTCGATGAACCCTGCCTGAAGTCGCGCTCACGCTCATGCTGGTACTGGGGCGGAAGGTCCTGCGGTATAGGTCCAGGACCCATCCCGCCCTGTTTGCCCGACTGGCCCTTCAAGTGCCGGGGATCCAACTGCGACCCAGGCCCGGCGGGATGCTGATGGTGGTGGGGATGGACATGGTGAATATGCTGCTGGGGCGCACCGTGGACCTGTCCTTGCGCCTGCATCTGCTGCTGCATCTGCTCCTCGCGTGCACGCACCGCACGAATCGTCTCCATGTCCGCCAAGTCGCGCTGTCGCTGTATGCGCTCGCGCTCCATGAGCTCGTACTGCGCCTCCTTCTGCAGCACGAGCTCGCGTTCGCGCCTCCGGTGCTCCCGTTCGCGCTCCTGCTGCATCTCCATCTCCAGCTTCTCCCGCTCGCGCTCCTTCTCTCGCACGCTCGCCCGCCGGCGGTCCTCCCGCTGTCCGTCCTTCGGCTCCCGGTCCTTCGTACTCGTTCGCGACTTGCCAGTACGCGTGGGTTGCCGCTCAACCTTCTCCGACTCCCACTCGAGCTCCCGCATGCGAACATCCTCCATGCCTCGGCGCTGCATCTCCCGCTCTTGCAGCATCCTCTCCTCCTCCGGACTCGGACCTGACGGAGTGACGAACCTTGGCCATACCTGTCCCTGCCCGTGGCCTTGTGGCGGACCCATCGTCTGCATCGGCGGCGGAGGCGGGGGTGGTTGGTGTTGGAGTTGATGCTGAAGCTGGTGCTGGTGCTGGTGTTGGTGCTGCCTCGACCCTCGCGCCTCCATCTGCTGTTGAGCCTTCTGCAACCATTCCCTGTCTCTTTGCTCCCTCTCTTCCCTCTCCCGCTCCGCCGCAGACATCGACATCCCGGCGCCCAGCCCAAGGCCGACGCTCATGCCCATCATCCCATGCGCATGCATCCGGAAGTCCTGATCTCTCTGCTCCCTTTCCCTCTGCTCCCTCTCCCGGAGCCTGTCCCGTTCCCTCTGCTCCCGTTCTCGCTCTTGCTCTCGCACCTGTAGTTGCATCTGTATCTGCGCCTCCTGCTCCCGCATCTGCATCTCCCGCTCCTTCGCACGCCGTTCCCGCCTGAGCTCCTGCTCCCGGTGCTCCTGCTCTCGAATCTCTCGTTCGCGTTGCTGGGCGTACCTTTCCTGCCGCTCGCGTTCTTTCATCGCCTGTCTTTCCCGCTGCTCCTGTTCCCTGCGGACCGAGCCCGGCGAGTCGTGCACGCTTGCACCGCTGCTCCGCCTATCTCGCTCCCTGTCCATCGGCACACCGCGTTCGCGTTCGCGTTCACGTTCACGCTTCTCGCTGAGGGCGGTTGGGTGCAAACCTGGTCCAGGGAGGAGATGCGTCACCGAGTCCTGCGAACGACCAGCCGTGGCGTTCATTGATGGGAGCGTGGACCCCGAGGGTATCCCCGGCCCCAGCGTGCCCGACAGCGGTCCTCGGGGTCTTCCCATCCCCGGCCCGGGATCCCGCTCCCTCTCTCGCTCGTCGTACGCCGTCGGGCGCTGCAGGCTCGCCATCACCGGCGACGACGTGCTGGACTTCACGTCGAAAGCGCCAACCGGTCCCGCAGCGCTGCTCGTGCTGCTGCCGCGGCCGCGCGAGCGGTCATGGGAGCGGTCATGGGAGTGAGAGTGCGAATGCGAGTGGGCGTGAGGGTGAGGCGGAGATGGACCCTGGGGAGGCGCACCGTACATGGGGGAGGGCTCACCGATGCGCATGCTCATCGCTGAAGACGAGTGCGGAGGCGGAGGTAGGTGTGGGCCGCCGGGAGGGACACCGGGACCGACAGGGGTAGGGAATAGAGGGATGCTGCCTTGTCCTGGGCCGTGAACGAGATGTCCGAGTGGCGGGGAACCATGGTGGGAGCGCTGCGGTGGTGGAGGCATGTGCATGGACGACGGGGTGCCCGGGTGCGTGTGTCCATGGTACTGGTGGTGGTGATGAGAGCCGGGGTGCGGGGAGGTGTGCTTGCTGCTCGAGGANAGCCGGGGTGCGGGGAGGTGTGCTTGCTGCTCGAGGAACGATGCTCAACGACGAAAGGCTGTGCTTGTACGGGCGCACTTGGGCCTATGAGGATGTTAGTCCGCGTGTCATGGACGAAACTGAGCAGAAAGATGGAAGCCAGCATGGCGTCGTCTGTAGACACCCCACCTGAGCCAACGCCACCACGGGGGCACGAACATATCGTGAACACAGGTCGCATACGACCGGCGTGCCATGGCAGGCTCGCTGTATGTACGATGTACATATGGCGCTACATCCTGTTCGTGTTCCAACTGCACTCCTTGCTCAGCAACACAGACGACATGCGACCTTTGTGCGATACATGATGAGCATGGCACCGATAGGTATTTGGGATGTACCCCGGTAGGACGCAGCATACGCGCCAGTAAATGTCGGGTAATAGAGTTCCGGAGGAGTTCCTTGTTCTGCGAAACATGACAACTTCGACATCGACCATCGCCGAAGTCTAGAAGCTGTCACCCGCATGATCCAATCACCCGGCCAGTGCGGGTTGCCCGAGCCCGTGTCTGTGGCATGTGCGACTTCTGCCGGTGCGCAAAGGCGGAGGGGGGTGGGGATGCGAGGCAACTCTAGACGCGAAGACTGCCTTTGTTGGCCATAACGTAAGTCGCAGCGCGGGTAGCGGCGACACCGACGCTCGCCCCTGAGATGGCAACAGAATCCTTCGCGGCGACGCACATAGAAGCAGCCGAAGAGTTGCAAGCGAAACAAGGCCGACATAGGACGATTCAATGATGCTTACGGCGGCGAACGCAAGCGCTCATGTGGGTACGAGTTTGCGCCTGCAATGAACTTCGCAGGAAGGGTAGGGGAAGAGAATGCCACTTCGAACACCA
>WJSG01021302.1:0-16229 GCA_016618145.1 Sanghuangporus lonicericola
TCGTCGAACCCAGCTCTCCGCTCGCTCGCCATTACCCCATTCTCGTATCTACTGCCAGTCCCACACCCGGTCCCCAATCACACTCGCAGGCTGAGTTATTTGAGACGATCGTGTATTCCTCTGTAGCTACTACGTAGCGTACTACACCGTTACCAATCTCGTCCTATGTACAGCGTCCAGGGGACCGCATATATGTATACAACTACACTATGTTCCTTGCCAGAAATTCGGTAGAGCGGCCTCGATATACATGTATGCTGCCGTTGCATGCACCAGAACGTCGACGAAACAATCCACCAACACGGAGAACTCGTCGAGCTCCCGGCAGGACATCGCAAAAGGCCTCGCTCGTCAACAGCACGCAGAGACTTCATCGCGACTTGCATACGCGTCCTCGTCCTGACCGTCTAGACCTGTGAGAGACAGGTCTTTCTGTCAGCGCACGCATTGGTGACGGGATCCGCGCGAGACGTACCTAGACAAGTCAAGACTGAGTCTCCGGTGCTCTGGCGTGGCTGCGTGCCGATGCCTCCTCCGTAATTCAGATACGACCTGTGTCAAGACAGAGCACCGTGTGGGTGACGAGGAAGAGCACAGCCAGCCGACCGGTCAACCATACATCGCCTGTCGTACTGACCATGATCAGCGAGGTTAGAGCATCCTCCGAGCCTTGAGGGCCGGACGCCTGGAAGAGAACGATCGCTGATTAAATGCACAAGTCAGCCGTTGGGATAGACGTAGTGACGAAGGCACCGTACAAGGGAGGCTGTCCAACCGACCACCACGACGACTCTGTAGCCTCGCGGAGGTTGCAGGGAATATGGAAGGACGAGAGGTGGAATCGGCTTTACTACCACGAGACGCACCTCGTACGAAACGCCACCTCACACCTCCGCCGTCTTCGAAGCACTCAGCCCTGAACAAGGGGTCTGGAAGGACGAGACGGTGGTATAGCCTGAGGCATGAGCATGACACCATGACCACGAGCCGCACCTGGCACGATGTCGACAAGCGGCCTTGCACCTCCGCGGCGTGGGTGGGCTATCGTCGGTGATGTCTGTAGCTTTACCGACGCCCGGCGTCCATATTTGCCTACTTTGCGGAGGGACTGTCGGAAGCCCCGTGCGTGTCCGAAGCCGTCCCGGATGAGCGATAGGTGCTGGTACGTGAGTTCTGCAGCTCGTCTGTGCACAGCTAGCCCGCGCATAAATTAGTGGGTCCAATGTGGGACGCGGTACGAGTCCGTACCTTGGACAGACGACTATCCGTAGAAGCGGTATGTGATGTCCACCGCAAGATACTTGCGGAGCGTAAGCCTGGGAGTGTGAACGACCAGAGGTGGGCAGCGCTTGACAAGGAAGGCTGGGATAGAAACGGGGTAGGTACCGGTGCGATGCACGTATGTACTAGTAGAACAGGATAGAATACGTACCGTGTCCGCAGTTTCGGTCGGGTCGGGGCTAAATGTCAGCGGCAACAGCTGCATGTGCGGGAGCACGGAGTGCAGGTGGCGAGGAGATGATGAGGAGTGTTGGAGACGAGGAGCCGGGAGGGCTTGGGATAGAGCTTCCAGGACATCCCTTAGACCGGCGGGAAGGGGCAGCGCTACTTGACGAACAGCCAGACAGCTTTACGCGTCCTGCGACAACCATTGCAGCAGAGCATTAGTGGTTGATCTTCCCCATGGCGGTCGTAGTTGCCAGCAGGCGGCGAGACGTACTTATGATAGACAGTGACTTGACAGTGACGGCGAGACGAGAGGTTGCCGCGTGGCTGCCGTGGCAGCCACACTGCTGTGACGTCATCTGTCTGACGGGAACTCGTTGCAAGCGCGTTGCTCTCCGCCTAGAGTCAAGCTCACCCACTAATACGACCTGAGACAATCGCGCCCCATGGTCTGCGACCTGCCCGTCCATGTCTGCTGCTGTCGACGGCCCCTCCGAGATGCGCACTCGAATCCGGAGTCTTACAGCAAGTTCTGCAGTTCTCTTGCCCTGGGTCAACTTCACTTCGCCCATCCTTCCATGACGGCTAATTTTCTGCGCTACTCGGACGTGTTCTCTATCGGTCTTCTTGTTAAGGGCCAGGACACTGCGGGTCGAGACTGGGGATCTGAGCGCGAGGAGCTGCAAGAGAGGATAGCCAAGCTCAAGTGCGCTTCGACCAGTGCAAGTTTCGCGAGGGTTTTACTCGGTCAGTTCTTCTCTCTATGTAATGTAGCATTGTTCCTCACCACCATCGACATACAGGTCCTCGCAACCCATCTGTATCCACTTCGGACCTCGTTTTCATCCCGAGAAGGCGGAGCTCATCAAGACATGTCTCAATCTCTTGCCTTCGATACATCGTTGCAATATCAGGAGTCCGAAGTCGCGTCGCCGAGCAACGGGAACTCACAGACGTCGACTCAAACCGCGTGGCAGTTTGCACGACTTGGTACCAGGCGAGTCGTCTTTCGGCACTCATCTTTCCTACCGTCGTCATCGCTTTGTGGACCCCCAATGTTTCGTCATCGCACACCTCAGCTCTCGCATCCGTCTCTGCACATACCCGTGCCGTCCACGTTTCCGGGATCAACCTACAGCAATCGTTTTCCCCTGCATTCGGGCGCGCCGTCGAGAAGGCTATCAGTGGGCCAGATACTGTCGTGGCCGGCTCGTCGGGGCCGCCCCTTCGCTGACGACATCCCACCTTGTCTCCGTCGGGGTCGCTCTCGACACTGGCGGCCTTGCCATGGTACCGGCCTGAGGACTCGGTCACGTAGGCGTGTTTAGGAAGCACTCCGTGAAGGTCAGTGTCCTGATTCAGTTCCTGCGTGCTCGCTTACTGAATGGCTCTTCGATAGCTCGATCCGCCGACCGTAGCTTCCCTTTGGAAGACCCGGTAGGTGCACGAAGCGAGCCGGTCGGTAGTCAATGCCCAGCCAGTTGTGCCACGGACACAACAGATCGTTGTGCTCTGGCAGCACTGCATCCGCAACAGAGAGCGCTCCCCCGTCGTCGAGCTAGAATGCTGTTCGTCCGGGCTCAGTCTTGCGTTCTCCGCCCGCCCTGCCGTTCAGCCTCGTCTCTCTCAGCTACCGACCTTCGTAGACCGTTGCAACTTGCATCGAGATCAAGACGCACAGGTCGCGAGCACAGACACGTACGACGTTCGGGCTGGGACACCGAGATTCCGTCCCGGCGAGCTTGCACCATCAATCGCGGCTTCCCTGCTATCGCATTCATCCCTGTTCCTGCGACGAGTCACGAGCCGTGAGTCTTCACCCGTGGGGACGCAGGAAGGCGCATATACGCATCGATACCAGGACCAGGCGCGGTCGAAAGCCCGAGTCATGTGGGGCTAGGGAAGTTGAAGACGTTTCATTTCGTGCTTCCCACCTCTCCTGCTGCTGTAACGACCCGTCGAACTGGAGGAAGCGCGATTCTGTGGCTCATCATCATCAGCCTACTGGCTCTCGCGGTTGTTGATGACGCGTCTCCTCTTACTGCCGAGGGTCGTACAAGTGAGATGAAGTTCATCGGTCACATCCCTCCCCTTGCCGGGCTACGAGTACGAATGCGAAGGCACGGACACGAAGTTGAGCCCGTGCCCTGGCGCAGTCGACCGGCTACACGGTTTGGGGAATACGAAGATGTTCGTGGTTGGCTTATGGACCAAGACTATCCCGCCGCACTTACGCGTCGTCACTGCAATCCCCGTCTTGCACGCCGCCGCCATTCCAGTCTATGCTGAGGCTCGCCCCGGAGTTCAGTAAGGAGACTGATATGTACATTCGGCTGGACGCGAGCAGCCATCGCTGCGACTCCGACGCAAGGTGCCGTCACCTCCAAGGCTCCCAGTCAGTCTTCAGTTTCGAACGGGCGAACGCCACGATGACTTCGAGCGACGTCAGTGGTAAGGGCGACGCAATCTGGGACTACGGTGGATCCAGACATCTCGACCCTCATTGGCACACCATCCCATCTTCCACCGTCGACTGCGCACTCACGTCGCGACCACTGCAATTCCGAACGAACCCACGGGCAGTGACCGAAAGGCGCTAGACAGCGAACATCATATTGCGAACGGTTCCCGCTCCTCCGCTGTTCCGCCGCCCTCTGTCCGCACCACCACCGTGGACGGTTCTGCGGTCAGCGCCACCGGCGATGCGGCACACTCTTATGTTTTCCCGCACCCTGCCTTCCTATAGCTACTTACTTCCCGCCGTCCCACTACCTCCTTTCCCACCTCCGTACTGCATACACCGACTCGGCCCATGCAACTTCTTCAACTCCTCGAGCTCGTGGATCCCGAGGTTCTCAGCCCGTTCCCCCTACACGTACGTATGGACTTTGGCTCTTCACTCACTTGTCGTCTCTCCAGCTTTGTAGTACTACTGACACACTAAACCTCGCACGCAGCTGATAGCTGATCACCGTTCATGGTACCTACTACACTGCGCACGATTGCCCATACCTTGTGCTATGTACCGTCTCCTGCCACCGCGTATCTACATGTCTTCCATTGTATCCAGCGACGTATCCTGGCCAGCCGTCCACAGACCGGTCGGGGAGATGATTGACGTGTCCTGGACGAGGGAGGTCGACAGCAGCAGCCATACGCAGAGTTCTCGCTGAGAGCGTCCAGAGAGTCCTGTCGATGAAAATGCATGGGACTGTCGTATGACGGTATGAGTGTTCTTCGCATGGACGATGTCGCAGTTTCTGAGTCCAAGGGCTGCTGCCGTCGAGCCTATACACGAGACATATTGCTATCAGTGTGCGCGCTAGCCTAGTAAGCCCTGCAGACGTACCTTGAGGACCTCATCCCGGACAGACGTGCCCACACGTCATTGTGTCATTCTTGCAGTGAACACCCGGCGT
This sequence comes from Sanghuangporus lonicericola, assembly GCA_016618145.1. Lineage (NCBI taxonomy): Eukaryota > Fungi > Basidiomycota > Agaricomycetes > Hymenochaetales > Hymenochaetaceae > Sanghuangporus > Sanghuangporus lonicericola. Next base: position 4,866 of record WJSG01021302.1, read on the forward strand.
GTTGATCAAAGCTTAAGACATGTTGCCGTGATGAGGAAGACCTCGGCCGACTGACTGACCGACCGTGCATCGCCCGCACTGCGAGTTGTACTGGCGATGATCAGGAGCGCAGCGCAGCGGGCCCGACACCCTTTGGGCCTTGAGGACCGAGTACCTCGACGTGGAGGGTTGCTGAAGGGTCAGCGAGTCGGGCGGGCACCGCGACTATGATGCCACGCACCGACATACCACAATCTAAACTTGACGGCTCTGCGTGCTTGCGGAAGTCGCGAGGAATCAGGGAGGACGAGTGGAAGTTCTTGAGCACGAACTCGACCGCGAGCTACTTATACTTTGCGGCTTGTACGACAAAGCCGCTGCTGCTCGCCTCCCGCGTCATTGAGGCCAATAGATCGGTGATCACTGCAATCTTCGCATACCTCGCGCATAGACTGTATGTGGATTGTGCGTAGCCTCACGTACCGCCCTCTGTGCATTCAAGTTCATGAGGAGCCTGCTGCAGTCGAGTATGGCGTACGACGTCAAGAATCTGAGATGACGGGACTTCTGTAGCTCTTCGGCGTATGGTCTGGCCCGGTATCTGAGGGCATGAGTTAGCGTGTCCAGCGCAACATGATACAACTCCGTACGTTGTAGAACCAGTCGACGGCCGTGTCCACCGCAAACCACTTGCAGAGCGTAAGAGAATGGGAGAAGAGAGTAGGCACACGGGGCAGGCAGCAAGCGTTGAGAGGAGTAGATAGAGTAGGTCAGAGGTGGTACGAGTGCGCGATGCACGTGGACAAGAAGACGGTACGAACCGCATTCGTCGCCATTCAGCAGCTGGGCAGCCAAGGCCGGGGACACGACTTGAGCGCTGTGATGAAGTCTAAGTAAGTATACCGACGGGGAGAAGAGATCGCCAGTGCTGGTGGAGAGAACATACTGTTTCAATAATTCAGCATTCAGGAGAGAGTAAAATAGCCACGAAGGTGACAGAGGGCCTGGGATAGAGCTTGCATGTGATGCTAGTCAAAGTCAGTACTTATGAGAGCGCACCATGGGAGCGCTAGGGAATTACGAGGCCTTGAAGTTTGCGCCTCCTGTGGCAACCGTCGCAGCAGAGAAGAAGTCAATCGCTCTTTCTAATGGTGGTTACAGTCGCCAGGAAAGAGGTGCATACATACACAGCGAGGCGAGACGGGCAGGAAAAGGCAGCGAGAGGCAGCGAGAGTCAAGCCTGCTCGCATGGCTGCCACGTGCGTTCGACGACATGATGTCATTTGTCATGACGAGCTGCAAGCTGCCTATGATGCCTTCCTCCCGCTCTTCCTCCTGCTTCCTCGATCGTCTCTGGCCAGCCCATCCGCTACGGACTGTGCAAGATAATACACTACGTTGGGCTTGTCTGCGCGGCGGACATGGGGGCCGCTCTGGACACCCCACGACGTGGCAACTCGAAGACCTACGGCAAATATCCCAGCTTAGTTGCAGCCTCATGACGCCCTAGGCACACTTCAGTCGCTGCAGTGGCGATTGGACTCACCCCAGGAGCCTGGAGACCGTATGCCCTATCTGGAACTTGTGTCCGCGGTGAGTAGTCGTGCAAGTACTGTTGGCTCCTCCATATGACTCTGAGCTGTTTCTCCTGCATGTATTGTCGTGTCCCTGATCGGTATCCTTGTTCAGATGCCAGACCACTTCGGACACTGCGCCTGCATGCCAGATTGTCGAAGGGACAGGAGCTGTAGACGGAGGTTAGACGTGGCCGAAGCGTTGGATACTCGCATCCGAGTCGGGCGAGTCGGAATCAAGGTCAGCTCTCGCGATTTAGTACCATGTACCATTTCCCAACGATGGGAGACCTCGCATATAGTACCTCACAGATCCCCTCCCTACGGCTCTCCTGCACCATCGCTCGGTTGGGAGAACGTCGGTGCCTGCGGTTCTTCAACTTGCAAGACTCAAGCGCACCTGGTTGAAATCAGATTTGATTCTGAGGAGCATGGACGCATCGATGGCAACTCAAGGAAATCACGATCAGGCGAGTCGTCCGCGTTATTCGCAGCACCGACTATCTCGCCCCCGCCTTCCGCTCCCTTGCTGCCGTCCCTCATAACGTCGTCATCCTCCGTCTCGGTTCTGCTCGGCTCGTCGCCTATCCATCCTCCTGCAGGTCCTTGTGCTCAAAGCCCTTCCCCGTCCCCGTCCTCGCCCTCGCCCTTGCCCTCTGCTCGGCATCAGCGCATATAGCTGTCACTGGATCACCATCCATGTTCCTCAACCCTGCGTCTTGAACCGACTCATCACACAGGGAGTCTTTGCGCGCGTATCCGAGTCCGACGGGGAGAACGGTGCCGAGTAGAGTTGTGGTAGCTTTCGTTGTCGTCGTTTCGAGCAGTCTGCGCTCGTGGCTGCTGCCTTCGCTGGTGCCGCCGCGTTCAAATCTGGTCCCCTCCCGGAGGGAGCGCAACTTGGTGCCAAGAACGGAGGACGTCAAGGTCACTCGCATGTACTTGATTGTGTCCTGTTCTTATTGAGACCACTGCATATATGCTACAGGCTGATCCGTTCACCTTCACGATAAGGAGAGTGGTGGAGAGAAGCAAGGCAAGGCAAGGGCGGATGTGCACCTGGCGGAGACAGAGATGCAGCCCGATAATTTAGCAACGCTGCCCCAGATCTGACAGCTCCTCGACGTCGTCATGACCGTCCACTGTGTGAGGTCCGCAGCCGCGATAGATTCGTCATCGTCCACCGACATCATGCAGACTGACGACTGACCCTGGTCACGTTCAACTTCGGCCTCGTGCTCGTTTCCAGGATCAGCGTCCAGCTCATGTCCAGCCTCGGGAGGTCTGCGAGTAGTACTCGTTCAGAAGACACACACGCCGCAAACAAATACGCTGGGCCCGGCGCCGAGATATCCGACTGACCCGTCTCAACCAGCTCTGTAATGAAGGTCCGCATCCCTCCCCAGTCTTCGACCAGGGCGAATTTCTGCTCAGCGACTGCACGGGGAGCACGGAGAAGCACAGACGCGAACGGAAGCGTGCTCTTCGGCATCCACGTCTTTGACTGCAGTGCTCGTCACTGTTGCCTGGCGGCGTGAGGTTCGTCCTCTAACTTGTTTCCATGGATCTCTCGTCTCAGTCGTATCCGCAGCACACATGCAGATACACGCTACCAGCCAACGCGACGATGCGAGGTTACCGGTGATCACCCGTGCGATTGTGCCAATGCTGGCAGCAGGTTCGAGTCAGACCGTCCAGGTGTGACGTCTTCACGGTGAGTTAGTGTGGGCCCGAGAGCTGACTCGCAAACGAGACTCATCGCAAATTCGCAAGACTGCCGACGACCATTCATTGCTCCGAAGTCGGAACTGCTTGAGGAGCGCAGGGTGCGGCGGTGTTCCTTCACTATGGAGGACCTGACCTGGACGGGTAGAGATGATTCGTGAGTTCTCTGCACACCCTATGTCATCCGATGTTCAAAGGGACGGTTTGGCTAAGGATCATCTTCGTTCAATCTCCTCCTTCCTGGCATTCAACACGCTCATCAACCATGAACTGATTAATGCCTAGCCACCAGCGTACGAGGCCAAGACGATCACCGCCCTCCGCGGTCTTGCGCACGCGCTCCGCATTCCACAGCAACCTCGAGAGCATCATCTACCCCTGCGCGCCAGGTCACTGCCGCGGACGACGAGGGACATGGAGGCAGAGCAGCGGAGGAGACGGGCAGAGACCCAGCTCAACGCTCGGATGACCGTATCACATAGACTCCAGATCTCCCGACATCATCGTGCACTGCGTCTGCAGCAGGCAGCCGTGCGTCATGGTCGAGCTGGTCGTACTTCCCGCTTGCGCTCGCCCTGGCCCTGCGTGTCGCATGACGCGTGCCCATGCGCTACTCTCCCAGCCTTCACCCCGACAATTCGGAGACGCGCTATCGGGCTGACAGCGCGGATGCAGGCTTCTCGGTCTCAGCTTGACGAGCTTCCATCTTTCGATCCTCCCGACTTCAATATCTGCCGTCTTCACCTCAATGTGCCTGCACGGCACGGGAGCATGCAGCGAAGGCGTCGACCGGAGTCAAGGCCAGGCGCACGCCCGAAGCTCCGAAGGCTTAGACCTTCGTCGACATCCTATCCTCTGCGCGCAGGAAACTAAGTATCGCGTCACACTGCAGGGTGCTTGGATCCAGGCCCATATCTCTCTCTGCTGAGGCTCCCACTCAGCGACGGGTGGACTGGTTGACGCTACTCCGACGCTACGCGGTAGGCTAAGACGCAAGCGGCGCTGTCTCCTCGTTCCCCACAGCAGCGATCGTCGAACTCGTGGACACTACGGGGACATCGGGCGACGTCAGTGAACACGGCGGCCCGGTAGCGAGATCTTGTGCTTGTACTTCCCAGATCTATAGGACCACGACACATCGGACACCGGTAACTCTGGGATATCCTAGTCCCTGTCCTCGTCGGGGGCGCAGGTCGGCATGGGCTGGCGGGTTGGACGCGCGACGTGTCCCGGGTCCGTGCATCAAGGTGGCCGCGAACTTGTGTGGATCTGGGTACCGGCCGCCTTCTGAGTGTACGACTCGGCACCAATTGTCCGTTTCCTCTCCATCTGCTATCACCCTTTCCGTCTAGCTCAGACGCGCTATCCTCTCCGTCCTGGTGGGCCCCGATCTGCCTACTTTCAAGGCATCCTGTGTACGTTGATCGTCTACTCAGACCTTCTGTCCCCCATTCCTCCGCACTGTATGCGCAGGCGCGAAGAGTGATGCGATATGTGACGCCCATCCATGCGTTGTACTACNCGAAGAGTGATGCGATATGTGACGCCCATCCATGCGTTGTACTACGATACTGCTCTGGACTCGTACTGGACCGCGTGTGGTGTCCCTGGGACCCTATATGTATCCTATCCGGTCCGAGGTATCAATGTCTCGACTGTCTGGTCGCAGTTGTCTTGTCTTGTCTCTGAGTCTCCGTCTGCGTACCTCCGACCAAGCCGCCGACCAACTCCGCTGAGTCCGGGCGTTCGGGAGAGGTGCCCCGGAGGCGACTCGCATCGGCATGCACCGTGCGATTCAGGTGCGATCCTGAGGCTGAGCGCTGCGTGCCAGCGGAGCTTCCGGGGCCCCGAGGACCCGGATGGTGCGTGAACCCGAGTGGATGACATGCAGTGTGGTGTACGTACATAAGTGCTGTCAGTGGGTTGACGTGGTGGACAGGTTCTTGGAAGAGGCTTCGCCGCAATCGCCGCATAATTTCTGAATCTTGCCATGCGCAGGTTGGAGCCTTGAAGGTCACGCCGAGGCCCAGCGTCTTCTGCCCAATGGTGTTGGATGTCTTAGGGCACGCAGTAGTGCGGAGAAAGACAGTCTCCGGCGGAGTAATTTGCGTGTCTGCAGTGGCCCTGCCCGGGAAGTAAGTATTTCAGTGCCCGTTACCTGTTCATATGCCGGAGCTCACCATGGCCGCGTAACGCCCACAGAAAACTCAACCACCGTCTGACGGCGCCTACCGAATGTCACCAAGCTGTGCGACGTCCCTGCGTTGCTTGACAGATTGTAGAATCGCGCACCTATGAACTGCCACGTGCCTGCCTACATACGCTGCAGGCAGTTCATCCGTACATCGCCCTAGCCGTCCCTCCTGCCCTTCGTCCTCTTTATTCTCTACTCCGACTACTCCTCGTCTACGCTTTTTGCAACTCAGTCCCAACAATGTCCGAGGACCCAGCCGCGAATCCTGCACTCGCAACCTCGGGTGCAGCAGCTTCGAATGACGCATGTAGCTCATTCGGAGGCGGCGCCGCCAGTAAACAATCAGCACAGGTCGGAATAGTTGTACTCAGTGAGTGTACGGTGCTGACCATGACGTGTCACATATAGGAATCGGAAGAGGAAGAGGAAGAGGAAGCAGAAGAACTAAAGTGGGACACCGCAAAGACCATCAAGGTCAGTCTTACCAGTAGTGCGATGGGTGGCTGCGTGCATGGCTGAACGGCGCACAGCAATACTGGAGTACCAGGAAGACATTTTTTACTGAGAAGCAGCGCGCAGATGCTTGGGAGGAGACGGCGACGATTGTGAAGGACTACAGCGACGAGCTGATTGCCCGCTGGAACAAGGAGATTCAAAACCTGCCTATCTTTGTGCGTCGTCTACTGCACCCACTAAGGTACCACTGCGAACTATGACTGATGTACTTGTCATACAGGCGGGTTTGTTCGCCGCGATACAGGCCTCATTCAACGTCGAGGTGTATAAGCTCCTCACTCCCGACACCGATCCGGATCCCGTCCTCGTCGCCCTCGAGAGGATCTCGGCGCAGCTGAGCGGCTTCTCTGTGAATGCAGCCTTCGTCAACTCTACACAGCCCTCCTTCGTCCTCGGTGCTGCCACGCCTACCCCTGCTGTGGCGCTATGGATTGTAGTGCTTAACGCGCTCTGGTTCTCGAGCCTGATCTTAAGCCTGGCCGCCGCAGCCATCGGTATGTTAGTGAACCAGTGGCTCAACGAGTACACATTCGGGGTCTCGGGAACAACGCGCCAGACCGCGCGCCTCCGCCAGCTTCGTCTTAACAGCTTGCAGCGGTGGCGCGTGCAGGAGATCGTGAGCTTCCTCCCCGTGCTCCTTCAGATCGCCTCGGGGCTGTTCTTCGCTGGGTTGCTCATCCTCTTGTGGAACCTCAACCGCACTGTGGCCATTGTTGGGACCGTGTTGGTTGGCATTCTGGCAGTCTTCTCCCTCTCCACCATCATTCTCCCCAGCATTGCAACGCATTGCTGCTACCTGTCTCCACCATCACGCGTGGTCTTCGAGCTCATCCGACCATTTCGGAAGGCCCTATATCAGTGCCGCCGCCAGCTGATCACTTGGCTTCTCTACCATTATCAATGTCCGATCATCAATGACTTGGAATCCTTGAACTGGCTATACCTCTATTCTCGGGAAGCCTGGGACATGCATCCTCGCATCTACCGCCTTTGCAAGATGCTCTTCCCACGTGATGCTGCCTCCACCCTGTCGTGGCGCGGAATGGAAAGTGCTCTTATTTCCCGACGCGCAGATGAACTAGACGGCGAGATGGTAGCAACCGCATACACGACCTTGATGGATACTGATTTCCTGGATCGCGCGGTTATGTGCACCACAGAGCTTTCCCTCATCTCTATGAGCACCTGCATCCAGAAAATCATCTCGGCAAACATTGCGCATTGGGGGAAGGACGGACATTGGGGGCCAATGTGGTCAGTGCGCCCTTGCACGTGGAGCGGCGCCCTCATCGCCCTCATGCACCTCTCTGGCAATAACACTGTGTTACCATTGACCTTGGTCGCGGCGCTGAAGACTGCGCATAAGTACGTCACTGGTGGCGGGGTATTAATTCCGGCAGACGCTCCAGGGACACGTTTGCACTGTGTGGACCTCTCACGTCTCATATGGCACTACGGCATGACACTACCCCCGCACTCCCTGGACTGGGAATTAGTATCCATATTAAACCGCACTAGAGACATGAACTTAGGAAATGATGTCCGCCAGCACGGTAACTTCCCATATTCAAGTCGCTTGTTGACCGCCTTCGAGCTAATGGACGCATACTAGTCATCTCCACCCGCATCGGCGACGCACTCAAGGGCTTAGAGGGGACCATCATTGAGGACCCAAGCATTCAGCGAGCCCTATACGCTCTTCTAATCATCATCTATTGCGTCCCGTCAAGAACCGGGTCGGACTACAAGTGCGATGACCCGGAGTACAAGGCCATGCAATCTCAGGCTGCCCGCGCGCTGAAAGCTTTCTCAAATTTTCTATACACAAGTCCCTCCTTGGCGGTTGAAGAAGAATACGGGTCACTAATAAACCATGTCTTCGATGCGCTCCACATGCATGGAGAGCGGGAAGGTCTCATGTCCCCTGAGCTGTGTCAAGCTATCGTCCGCTATCGGGATGCGTACCAGAGTGCGCATGAACAACTCCCATGGTATGGGCACGACAACGAGGTATGGATTCAGACTCTCAGGCGCGAGATGGACGCCTCCGGGCAGGTGCGCATGCATCGACTCTGTCCTAGCACATGTTCGCTAACTTCTGCTCCCATGCCTCTTCCAAAACTACTGGCGTTGGTCGTCAGTGCGGTCAGTTTCTCTGTGTATGATCTCGATGTCCTCACGCTCACGCAATCATAGTGCTCCTCACCTATACAAACGAAGCACTCGCGGGGCTCGATAGGGCCCAGGACACCACCGAGAACTCCGACATCGGGAGGGCCCTGATCGCGCTTCGATGCGTTATCTTCTACGTCTCTCCGAATCCCGGCCTGGACTGGAAGTGCGATCATATGGAGTACAAGGCTATGCAAGCTCAGGCTGTCCTTGCACTGCACGCTTTCTCGAATTTCCTATCTACTTTCACCCGATGGGAAGAACACGGTACCACCATACTCTATGTCCTCAATGCACTCCGCGCGTATGGGGAGGCGGCAGGTCTGATGTCCGTAGAGGTGCGACAAGCTATCGTCTGCAATCGGGATGCATACCAGAGTGCGTATGGCGGGATTGTAGACGAAAGTGATACGATGGAACGCCGGCTCCGGGATTGGATTCAAAAGCTCACACTCCAACTCGAAGACTCGGGACAGGTGCGCATGCGACGAATTTGTCTTTGCACACATTCGCTAACTTTGGTTCTGTCCCTCCGCCAGAACACCGGAGCCGATGACGTCGTATCGATCTTTGCAGAGCGGCGGGTCGAGCACTCCCTCGACGTCGACACGGCTACGACTGCCGGGAATGGCATCCTGGTCAACGTCGCCGCGTCACCCCAACGGGCCTTCGACGAGCATGGTGCCTGCGCGGAGCCCGAGCCTGACTTGGACCAATCCTGCTGCTCCCCTTCCACTCCTCCGCCATCCTCTGATCACACCGCGCTCGCGGACACATCTAAAATTTGCATACCGGGTGCCCCACAAGGCGAACGATCTGTCCGCTCGCAGACGGAGCTCACGGCCGGCAGCGGATCCTCCTCCTCCTCCTCCTCCACTTCTCCACCGTCCCGAGGTGCCTACGGCCTACCTTGACCGTGGCAGCACCGCGACAGAGACACCGACCATACATACATGCTCCCGTGTACGTATACGTCTCGTCCGCCCTGATCCTCGTATCACGTTCCATTGACTGCTCCGAGTCTTCGCTCGCTCGTCGTCTATCCATCTTTGTAGTCCCACTGACCCGGCAATGCTCGCAGACCGAGATAGATAATCTGATCATTATGTTTGGTATGTACTGCACCGCGGAGTCACGGACGAGTGCAATCTGGGGCTATGTACCATGTCTGAGGGTATCTACAACCGCGTATGTATACTGGATCCACCCGTGTCTAGCGATGTATGGCCAGCCATGCACGAAGAGCTCCGTGTGATGACGGAGCAGTATATAGCCAGAGCATGTCGTCAGCCCTCGGTCGCTACGGCAAGCCAGGGAACGCGGACAGATGCGGCGGGGGAATCTCCGCCGCGAAGACGATTCATGGGGACGAGTGCAGCCTTACGCGCGAAGACATCACATAGGAGCCCACGTCCGCTGCTGTCATTCTCGAGTCCGGGGACTGTTGCCATGCTCCGCGAAACGTACCTAGACAGCTTGGTCTTCGATAGGCGTGTTTGCGACCGGATGTCCCTTCCGTGGACCTGATACGACCTGTGTCGATACGATACGAGACGAATCGCCGTGTAGCGAGGTAACCCGGCACCGACCGCCATCCTGGCACCACCCAACATTCGGACGCCACAGGCCACGAGCAGCGAGGGGAGGGATCCCGGCCCGCTGCTACTCGGAAGACATGGTGCCCGACGAGGATGAAGGGGTATGCGTACATATGCGTCCGGGTGGGGGCCGTGCCGCCGCACAATGGAGGTCGTCCGGCCGTAAGTCGCGACGACTGCTCTGGTTGAATCATTGTGAGACCCGATAGCAGCAACAAAGGCGCAGGCGGCGTCGGTTGCTGACTTGGCCATAGACGACAGCGCCGGAGCCTCACATGCAAACCACCATGGATCGTATGAACGTGAAGGTCCGTGTAGCCAGGATGTCAGGACCGAGGGTGTCGTCCGGCGCAAAAGATACAGCCTACGAACGTCCGACAGCCAGCAAGGAGGACGTCCGGAAAGCGAGTTGGACAGTACGTAGTTCTAACAGCCGCCGCAGACGTCGTGGCTACCTTGACGGGTCTGCACGCTGGCCTTGTTGCACAGGATCCGGAAGGAAGAGGGGTGGAATTGGCCGCCTGAGCGCAGCCGTATGCGAGCTGCACCTCGCACGACAAGTCGACTTGCACCTCCGTGTCATCCGAGTCAGTGTGCCCAGCGCCCCGCCATTACCAACAGAATGTTTGATGAGCAGTTCTGCGATAGCTGCGACTTGACCGACATCCGTCCAACCTCGCTTACTTCACGTGTTGACTGCCCGAAGCGTCGCGCATGTCCGGAGCATATACGTATGCCTTGGAGGGCCTGCTGCTGTCGAGTGCGAGGTTAATATGCGAGTGTTACAGCTCGCGCGCGGCGAATCTAGTCCGTAATCTGGGCGAATATACATATGTGAGTGTTTTCCATGTGGTGGGATAGGACTCCATATGTTGGGCAAACGACGTGTCGGTCTCTGTAGGGACGACTGGTGGAGTATCTTCGCACCGACTCGGACTTGCAGACCGCAGAAAAGGACAGAGAGCCAGGACAAAGGGCTGGACGATGTGCCGGGTTTGGAGAGAAGCAGGAAGAGAACGTGCAGAGGAAAAGCGCAATACGTACTGCATATAAGTAGTCCGGCATTGAACTTGCAGCTTGGGGTGTACGCGTGCTCCAGCAACCGTCGCTGCATAACAAAGGAGCCCGTCTTACTCATGGTGCGTAACGGCAGACAGTGACGGCGAGACGTGTCGAAACAGTTTGCCGCAGAGACGCGATAGGACGTGATTACATAGCCACGTGTGCTGCCGTCATCTGTCTGACGAGGTCTGACGACGACTTGGGCTCTTGCTCCGCCCTTGATGTCCTCCCCGCCTTTCTGACCTCTCTTGGCTCTTCCGTCAACCTAGGTCGTTTTGGTCAAACTGTACAAGGCAGAAACTCTCGCCGACGCCATGCGCCCACCTTCCAAAACATGAGATTTCGGAGTCATTCGACGATTTCTCCAGCTCCGCTGCGACTCAAGATGATTTCGGCCTCCCTCGCTCTCCCTCGCTGGCCAGTCACGCACGTCTGAGTCGCCTCTGAGGACTTGACGTTAATCTCCCACCCGGTTTTCCTGGCCTTTCAAACTCCGCTCAGGTCCATCATCCGGGGCTCACAGCCACTTCGTCCCGGGCCTCCG
>WJSG01021304.1:0-16858 GCA_016618145.1 Sanghuangporus lonicericola
GCACAGCTTCCCAGGTGCTGTAGAGGACGACCGGGGTGCCCAGCTGGCCGCGACCGGATCCTCCATCACAGAGGCTCCACCGTCCTCCGATCGCACCGCGTCCGTGAGCAAAACTGCAGGCAGCGTTCCAGGTACTGCACAGGGCAAGCGGGGTGCCCGCTCCCCGACCAAGCTCACGGCCGCGAACGGAACCTCCTCCGCGGCCCCGTCCACACCTCTACCGTCCTCAGGTGGCTCCGGCCTGCCTTGACCTCGAACTTCGTCTGTGTTTTCGCCTTGCAGCTATTTCTGAATCACCGTCCCACAATGCACTGCCTCGCTTTTCCCCTCTGTCCCATAACTCGTCCCGAAACATCGACCCGCTCCCTCTCTTCCCCCTTCCGTCTCGTATATATCGTCCCATGCACGATGTCTTGTCCCTCTCGTAGTTCTCCGTCTAGTCTCCTACGACTCTCGAGTCGTCCAGCTTACACGCGTCGTTGAATCCGGCTCTCCGCTCGCTCTCTGTTACTCGATCCTTCGTATTTACTGCCAGTCTCATAATCCCACTGGCAGTCACACTCGCAGGCCGAGTTTCACGAACTCAGCATGATATTCTTCTGTACCTACTACATCGCGTACTACAATGCTCCGGATCTAGCTAGTACAGCGTCCAGGAGGCTCCATATCTGCAAACAGGTATGTTCCCAGCCAGCGGTCCAGAAGAGCGTCCTCAAGGGGCTCGGATCGAGGACGAACCATTCGGTATGGACGTCTGCCGGGGTTGACAGGCGTGCCTTGGTCGAGGGAGGTCGAAGGAGCAGTCTGGGAACGCGGAGTCTTCGTTGAGGTCAAGAAGGGACAGAGCTACTTTCGGCCCGAGTCGAGTCGCGACTCGGATACACGACCTCGTCCCGAACGCCGCTGTTGTTGTCCGAGCAGGATGACCACTTAAGCCGGTGAGCGACAAGTCTCGCTATCAGCGCATGCATTGGTGACGAGATCCGCGCAAGACGTACCCGGACAACATGGTCTGCGACAATCTGGCGTGGCCGCGTCACGGTGCCTCCTCCGTGATGCAAATACGACCTGCGTCGAGACAGATGGCCGTGAGACGAGCAAGATCACGGCCAGCCGACCGGCCAACCGTACATCGCCCGAGCTCGGAGTCGTCCTGATCATGATCAGTGAGGATGGAGCATGCTCCGAGCCTTGAGGATCGGAAGCCTTGAAGAGGAAGGTCGCTGGAATGGGTGCATAAGTCAGCCATTGCAATCAAATAGTGACGGCGGCTCCCTACAAGGGAGGCTGCGCAGCCGACTACTACAACGGATCTACGCTTAGAAGCCGCAGGACGAGTCGTGGAAGTGGCTTGGCCGTCACTACGAGACACACCTCCACGACAAGCCACCTCACACCTCCGCCGTCTCCCACGCACCCAGCCTGAACAAGGGGTTTGAAAGGACGGGGCGGTGGAATCGGCGTGAGCATGACCATGGCCACGAGCCACATCGACAAGCGGCCTCGCACCTCCGCGGCGTGGATGCGCTATCGTCGGCAATGCCTGTAGCTTTACCGACGCCCGTTCATCTTCGCATACTGTGCGGAGGGACAGTCGGAAGCCCGTGTTTGTCCGTGAGACCGTGACCGTCCAGGATGAGCGATAGATGCTGGTACGTGAATCCTGCAGCGCGTCGGCGCACCTGAGCTAGCCCGCGCATAAGTTAGTTGGGTCCAATGTAGGAGGCGGTATGACTCCGTACCTAGAGACGACTCGCGGTAGAAACGGCATGTGGTGTCCCCAGCGAGATACCTGCGGGGCGTAAGCCTAGGTGAGTGAACGAGAAGATGTGGGCAGTCTTACAACACACGTGTATAGGACAGCATACGTGCCGTGTCCGTCACCATCCAACAGTTTCGTTCGGGCCGGGGCTGAACGCTGAGAGTCAGCAGCAACAACTGCAAGTGCTGGAGTGGAGGCGGCAGGGAGAGGCTAAAAGTAGTTCGAGACGAGGAGCCGGGAGGGCCAGGACATCCCTTAGACAGGCGGGAAGGGGCAGCGCTACATGGCGAACAGCCAGAGAGCTTTACGCGTCTTGCAGCAACCCTTGCAGCAGAGCATAGTCGATCTTCCTCCTGGCGGTCGTAGTTGCAAGCCGCTGTAAGTGAGTAAGTACGTAGCCGCCTGCTAAGTTACACCGTGGCTGCCACGCTACCGTGACGTCATCTGTCTGACGGGAGCTCGTTGCAAGCATCCTCAGCTCTGTCAAGCTCACCCACTCCGACCTGAGACAATCCCGCCCGAGTCTGCGACCTGCCCGTCTTTGCTGCTGTCTACGGCCCCTCCGCCATGCGCGCTCGAATCCGGAGTCTTACAGCAAGCTGCATCTCTGCAGCTCTCTCGCCCTCCGTCAACAAGTTCATTTCGCCCATCCTTCCCTGACGGCTCGTCTGTATGATTGATTCCCTGTGCTAAGACCTCCGCCGGCGTTGAACGTCGAGATTGCGCACAGTGCTGATGAGAGAGAAGATAGCAAGGCAGTACCGCTGCGACTAGTGCAAGGTTCGCGAGGAGCTCACTCAAGTCTCAGGTCAGTTCATCTCTCTATGTTAGCACTGCTCTTCACCATCATTGACATACAGATAATCTCGCTCCCTCTGTATCCACTTCGGACCTCGTTTTCATCCTGACAAGGGGGAGCTCATCAAGACATGTCTCAAGCTCATGCCTTGGACACATCGTTGCAATAGGAGCCCGGAGTCGCGTCGCCGAGCAACGGGAACTCACAGACGTCGACTCAAACCGCGTCGCAGTTTGCACGACTTGGTACCAGGTGAGTCGTCTCTCGGCACTCCCAATTCCTCATCTTTCCTACCGTTGTCATCGCTCCGTGGACCCCCAATGTTCCATCATCGCACACCTCAGCTATCGCATGCGTCTCTGCCCATACCTGTGCCGTCCACGTTTCTGGGATTAACCTACAGCAATCTTTTCTGCTTGGAACCGGGCGCGCCGTCGATAAGGCTGTCAGCCACTGCGAGCGGGCCAGATATTGTGGTGGCTGGCTCGTCGGGGCCGCCCAAGCTTCGCTGACGACATCCCACCTTGTCTCCGTCGGGGTCGCTCTCGACACTGGCCGCCTTGCCATGGTACCGGCCTGAGGACTTGGTGTCCACGTAGGCGTGTTTTGGAAGCAATCCGTGAAGGTCAGTGTCCTGATTCAATTCCTGCGTGCTCGCTTACTGAATGCCTCTTCGATAGCTCGATCCGCCGACAGTAGCTTCCGTTTCAATGACTGAGGAGATCCACGAAGCGAGCCGGTTGGTAGTCAACGCCCCGCCGACGGTGCCACCGACACAACAGATCGTCATGCTCTGGCCGCACTGCATCCGCAACAGAGAGCGCTCCCCCGTCGTCGAGCTAGAATGCTGTTCGTCCGGGCTCAGTCTTGCGTTCTCCGCCCGCCCTGCCGTTCAGCCTCGTGTCTCTCAGGTACCGACGTTCGTAGACCGTTGCATCGAGATCAAGGCGCACAGGTCGCGAGCACAAACACGTACGACGCTCGGGCTGTGACACCGAGATTCCGTTCCGACGAGCTTGCCCCATCAATCGCGGCTTCCCTGCTATCGCATTCATCCCTGTTCCGGGCCTGCGACGAGTCACGAGCCATGAGTCTTCACCCGTGGGGACGCAGGAAGGCGCATATACGAATCGATACCAGGACCAAGCGCGGTCGAAAGCCCGACTCTCATGTTGGGCTAGGGAAGTCGAAGACGTTTCATTTCGTTCTTCCTGCCTCTCCTGCTGCTGTAACGACCCGTCGAACTGGAGGAAGCGCGGATCTGTTGCTCATCATCGTCAGCCTACTGGTTCTCGCGGCTGTCGATGACGCGTCTTCTCCTACTGCCGAGGCTCGTACAAGTGAGATGAAGTTCATTGGTCACATTCCTCCCCTTGCCGGGCTACGAGTACGAATGCGAAGGCACGGACACGAAGTTGAGCCCGTGCCCTGGCGCAGTCGACTGGCTTCACCGGTTTGGGGAACACGAAGATGTTCGTGGTTGGCTTATGGACAAAGACTATCCCGCCGCACTTACGCGTCGTCACTGCAACCCCCGTCTTGCACGCCGCTGCCAGTCCAGCCTATGCTGAGGCTCGCCCCGGAGTTCAATAAGGAGATTGATATGTACATTCGACCCTCCTACCCTGGACGCGAGCAGCCATCACTGCGACTGCGACGCCAGGTGCTGTCAACTTCAAGGCTCCCAGTCAGCCTTCAGTTTTGGACGGTTGAACGCCACGATGGCTTCGAGCGACGTCAGTGGTAAGGGCGACGCAATCCGGGACTACGGTGAATCCAGACATCTCGATCCTCATTGGCACACCATCCCATCTTCCACCGTCGACTGCGCACTCACGTCGGGACCACTGCAATTACGCACGAACCCACGGGCAGTGCCCGAAGGGCGCTAGACGGCGAACATCATATTGCGAACGGTTCCCGCTCCTCCGCCGCCCTCCGTCCGCACCACCACCGTGGACGGTTCTGCGGTCAGCGCCCCCGGCGAGGCCGCACACTCCCATATTTTCACGGATCCTGCCGTTTTATAGCTACTTCCCGCTGTCCCATTACCTCTCTTCCCGCCTCCGTGCGGCATACACCGACTCGTCCCATGCACCTTCTTCAACTCCTCGAGCTCGTCGATCCCGAGGTTCTTGGCCCGTTCCCCCTACATGTACGTATGGACCTTGGGCCTTCACTCGCTCGTCGTCTCTCCAGCTTTGTAGTCCCACTGACACACCAAACCTCGCAAATTGATAGCTGATCACCATTTATGGTACCTACTACACCGCGCATGATTGCCCTATATCTTGTGCTATGTACCGTCTCCTGGCACCGCGTATTCACATGTTTTCCATCGTACCCAGCGACGTACTTATTTTGGGTCAGCCGCCCACAGACCGGTCGGGAAGCGATTGACGTGTCCAGCGCGCTGGACGAGGGAGGTCGACAGCAGCAGCCATACGCAGAGTCCTCGCTGAGAGCGTCCAGAGAGTCCTGTCGATGACACCGCACGGGACTGTGTCGCATGAGTGTTCTTGGCATGGGCGATGTCGCAGTTTCTGAGCCGGAGGGCTGCTGCCGTCTCGCCTATACACAAGACGTATTGCTATCAGTGTGCGCGCTAGCATAGTAAGCCCTGCAGACGTACCTTGAGGACCTCGTCCCGGACAGACGCGCCTGCACGTCGTTGTGTCATTCTTGCAGTGAACACGCGGCGTGCTGAGCAAAGCTTACAGTAAGCCGCGTCGCCGTGATGGAGGAAGACCTCGGTCGACTGACTGACTGACCGTGCATCGCCCGCACTGCGAGTTGTACTTGCGATGATCAGGAGCGCAGCGCAGCACGCCCGACACCCTTCGGGCCTTGAGGACCGAGTACCTCGACGTGGAGGGTTGCTGAAGCGTCAGCGAGTCGGGCGGGCACCGCGACTATGACGCCACGTACCGACATACCACAATGTAAACTTGACGGCGCTGCGTGCTGGCGGAAGTCGCGAGGAATCAGGGAGGACGAGTGGAAGTTCTTGAGCACGAACTCGACCGCGAGCTACTGATACTTTGCGCCTTGTACGACAAAGCCGCTGCTGCTCGCCTCCCGCGTCATTGAGACCAATAGATCGGTGATCACTGCAATCTTCGCATACCTCGCGCATAGACTGTCCGAGGATTGCGCGTATCCTCACGTACCGCCCTCTGTGCATTGAACTTCGCATGAGGGGCCTGCTGCAGTCGAGTATGGCGTACGTCAAGAATCTGAGATGACGGGAGTTCTGTAGCTCTTCGGCGTATAGTCTGGCCCGGTATCTGAGGGCATGAGTTAGCGTGTCCAGCGCGACATGATATAACTCCGTACGTTGTCAACCCAGTCTACGGCCGATCCACGGCAAACCACTTGCATAGCGGAAGAGAATGGGGGAAGAGAGTAGGTAGACGGGGCAGGCAGCAAGCGTTGAGAGGAGTCGATAGAGTAGATCAGGAGTGATACCAGTGCGCAATGCACGTAAACAAGAAGACGGTCCGAACCGCATTCGTCGCCATTCAACAGCTGGGCAGTCAAGGCCGGGGACACGACTTGAGCGCTGTGATGAAGTCTAAGTAACCCGGGGGAGAAGAGATCACCAGCGCTGGTGAAGAATACATACCGTTTAGATGGTACAGCATTCAGGAGAGAATAGAACGGCCACGAAGGCGACGGAGGGCCTGGGATAGAGCTTGCGTCAAAGTCAGTACTCATAAGAGCGCAACATGGCAGCGCGAGGGAATTACGAGGTCGTGAACTTTGCGCCTCCTGAGGCACCCGTTGCAGCAGAGAAGAAGTCAATAGCTCTTTCTCACGGCGGGTACAGTTGCCAGAAGAGAGGTGCATACATACACAGCGAGGCGAGACGGACGCAGCCAGAGGCAGCGAGAGGCAAGCCTGCTCGCATGGCTGCCACGTGCGTTCGATGACATGATGTCATTTGTCCTGACGAGCTGCCAGTGCCAGCTCTCCGAATGCCTTTCTCCCTCTCCTTCCTCTCCCTCATGCTTCCTCGATCGTCTCTGGCCAGACCATCTGCTACGGACTGTACAAGATTTTACACTGCGTTGGACTTGTCTGCGCGGCGGACATGGCTGGACACCCCCACGACGCACTGTCCACCTTTCACGACGCGACAACTCGAACACCTGCGGCAACTATCGCAGCTTAATTGCAGACTCATGACGCCCTAAGCACGCTGTAGTTGCTGCAGCGGCAGTTTGATTTGCTCCCGGAGCCTGAGACCGTGTGTACTATCCGGAGTTTGCGTCCGCGGTGAGTAGTCGTGCAAGTACTGTAGGCTCCTCGTCGGAATCAAGGTCAGCTTTCGCGATTCAGTACCATGTACCATTGCCCAACGATGGGAGACCTCACACATAATAACCCACAGATCCCCTCCCTACGGCTCTCGCGCACCATCGATCGGTCGGGAGAAGGTCGATGCCTGCGGTTCTTCAACTTGGAGGACTCAAGCGCACCTGGTTGGAATCAGCTTCGATTCTGAGGAGCATGAACAGGCATGGACGCACCGATGGCAATTTAAGGACATCACGATCAGGCGAGTCGTCCGCGTTATTCGCAGCACCTACTCTCTCGCCCCCGCCTTCCGCCGTCATGACTATCCCATGCTGCCGTCCCTCAATACATCGTCGTCCTCCATCTCGGTTCTGCTCGGTATCGTTGCCCATCCACCCTCCTGCAGGTCCTGGTGCTTAACGCCCTTCCCCTTCCCCGTCCTCGCCCTCGCCCTCGCCCTCGCTCTCTGCTCGGCATCGGCGCATATAGCTCTCGCTAAATCGACATCCCTGTAGCTCAACCCTGCCTCTTGGACCGACGTATCACGCAAGGAGTCCTTGCGCGCATATCCGAATTCGACGGGGAAAACGGTGCCGAGTAGAGTTGTAGGTAGCCTTCGTCGTCGTCGTCCGGGGCAGTCTGCGTGCGTGGCTTCTGCCTTCGCTGGTGCCGCCGCGTTCAAATCTGGTCCCCTCCCGGAGGGAGCGCAACTTGGTGCCAAGAACGGAGGACGTTAAGGTCACTCGCATGCACTTGATTATGTCCTGTCCTTACTGAGACCACTGCATATATGCTACAGGCTGATCCGTTCACCTTCGCGATGAGCAGAGTGGCGGAGAGACGCATGGCAAGGCAAGGGCGGACGTACACCTGGCGGAGACAGAGATACAGCGCGACAATCTGGCACGGCTGCCCCAGATCTGACAGCTCTTCGACGTCGTCATGACCATCCACTGTGTGAGGTCCGCAGCCGCGAGCGATTCGCAATCGTCCGCCGACATCATGCAGACTGACGACTGACCCTGGTCACGTTCAACTTCGGCCTCGTGCTCGTTTCCAGGATCAGCGTCCAGCTCATGTCCCGCCTCGGGAGTAGTACTCGTTCAGAAGACATACACGCCGCAAACAGATACTCTGGGTCCGGCGCCGAGATGTCCGACTGACCCGTCTCAACCAGCTCCGCAATGAAGGTTCTCCGCATCCCTGCCCAGTCTTTGACCAGGGCGAATTGCTACTCATCGACTGCAAGAGGAGCACGAAGAAGTACAGACGCGAACGGAAGCGTGCTCTTCGGCATCCACGTCTTTGACTGCAGTGCTCGTCACTGTTGCCTGGCGGCGATACCTACAGACGGCGATGAGGTTCGTCCTCTCACTTGATTCCTTGGATCTCTCGTCTCAGTCGTATCCATAGCACACATGCGAATACACGCTACCAGCCAACGCGACGATGCGAGGGTACCGGTGATCACCCGTGCGATTGTGCCAATGCTGGCAGCAGGTTCGAGTCAGACCCAGGTGCGACGTCTTCACGGTGAGTTAGTGTGGGCCCGAGAGCTGACTCGCAAACGGGACTCATCGCAAATTCGCAAGACTGCCGACGACCATTCAGTGCTCCGAAGTCGGAGCTGCTTGAGGAGCGCAGGGTGCGGCGGTGTTCCTTCACTATGCAGGATCTGACCTGGACGGGTAGAGATGACTCGTGAGTCCTCTGCACACCCTATGTCATCCGATGTTCAAAGGGACGGTTTGGCTAAGGATTCTCTTCGTTCAATCTCCTCCTTCCTGGCATTCAACACGCTCATCAACCACGAACTGATTAATGCCTAGCCACCAGCGTACGAGGCCGGGACGATCACCGCCCTCCGCGGTCTTGCGCACGCGCTCCGCATTCCACAGCAACCTCGAGAGCATCATCTACCCCTGCGCGCCAGGTCACTGCCGCGGACGACGAGGGACATGGAGGCAGAGCAGCGGAGGAGACGGGCAGAGACCCAGCTCAACGCTCGCATGACCGTATCGCATAGACTCCAGATCTCCCGACATCATCGTGCACTGCGTCTGCAGCAGGCAGCCGTGCGTCATGGTCGAGCTGGTCGTACTTCCCGCTTGCGCTCGCCCTGGCCCTGCGTGTCGCATGACGCGTGCCCATGCGCTACTCTCCCAGCCTTCACCCCGACAATTCGGAGACGCGCTATCGGGCTGACAGCGCGGATGCAGGCTTCTCGGTCTCAGCTTGACGAGCTTCCATCTTTCGATCCTCCAGACTTCAATATCTGCCGTCTTCACCTCAATGTGCCTGCACGGCACGGTCCAGCGCACGCAGCGAAGGCGCCGACGCGGACGCCCTCGAAGCTCCGAAGGCGTAGACCGTCGACATCCCATCACCTCTGCGCAGGAAGCTATAGCGTCAGACTGCAGGATGCATGGATCCTGGCCCCCATCTCCCTCTGCTGAGGCTCCCACCCAGCGACGAGTGGACTGGTTGACGCTACTCCGACGCTATGCGGTAGGCTAAGACGCAAGCGGCGCTGTCTCCTCGTTCTCCACAGCAGCGATCGTCGAACTCGTGGACACTACGGGGACATCGGGCGACGTCAGTGAACACGGCGGCCCGGTAGCGAGATCTTGTGCTTGTACTTCCCAGATCTACAGGACCTCGACACATCGGACACCGGTAACTCTGGGATATCCCAGTCCCTGTTCTCGTCGGGGGCGCAGGTCGGCATGGGCTGGCGGGTTAGACGCGCGACGTGTCCGTGCATCAAGGTGGCCGCGAACTTGTGTGGATATGGGTACCGGCCGCCTTCTGGATTGTACGACTCAGCACCAATCCTCTCCGATCCATCGTTTCCTCTCCATCTGCTCTCACCCTTTCCGTCTGGCTCACACGGGCTATCCTCTCCGTCCTGGTGGGCCCCGATCTGCCTACTTTCAAGGCATCCTGTGTACGTTGATCGTCTACTCAGACCTTCTGTCCCCCATTCCTCCGCACTGTATGCGCAGGCGAGAAGAGTGATGCGATATGTGACGCCCATCCATGCATTGTACTACGATACTGCTCTGGACTCGTACTGGGCAGCGTGTGGTTTCCCTGGGACCCCCTATATGTATCCTATGCTGTTCGAGGTATCAATGCCTCGACCATCCGGTCGCAGTTGTCTTGTCCAAGCCGCCGATCAAACCCATTGAGCGGGCGTCCGGGAGAGGTGCCTTCCGGAGGCGACTCGCATCGGCATGCACCGTGCGATTCAGGTCCGCTCCTGAGTCTGAGCGCTGCGTGCCAGCGGAGCCTCCGGGGCTCCGAGGACCCGGATGGTGCGTGAACGCGAGTGGATGACATGCAGCGTGGTGTCCGTACATAGGTGCTGTCAGTGGGTGGACGTGGTGGACAGCTTCTTGGAAGAGGCTTCGCCGCAATCGCCGCATAATTCCTTGAATCTTGCCATGCGCAGGTTGGAGCCTTGAAGGATACGCCAAGGCCCAGCGCCGTCTGCTCATGGTGTTGGATGTCGTAGGGCACGCAGTATTACGGAGAAAGGCGGTCTCCTCGACAACTGCGGCCGACTAGTACGCGTATATGCTGTGGGCCTGCCCGGAGAGTCAGTAAAGTTTCAACGCCCGTTACCTGTTTATATGCCGGAATCAGTGCTCACCATGGCCGCGTAACGCCCACAGAAAACTCAACGACCGTCTGACGGCGCCTACCAAATGTCACCAAGCTGCGCGACGTCCCTGCGCTGCTTGACAGATTGTAGAATCGCGCACCTATGAACTGCCGCGTGCCTGCCTACATACGCTGCAGGAAGTTCATCCGTACATCGCCCTAGCCGTCCCTCCTGCCCTTCGTCCTCTTTCATTCTCTACTCCGACTACTACTCGTCTAGGCCGTTTGCAACTCAGCCCCTACAATGTCCGAGGAATCAACGACGACCTCCAGTCCTACGCAAGGAGTCGCGAATCCCGCACCCGCCACCGCGGGCGCAGCAGCTTCACTTGAGGCACGTAGCTCAGTAGCCGATAGTGGACAACAGGTGAAAGAGCTGCCACAGGTGAGCATAGTGGTCTTCAGTGAGTTCACAGGGCTGGCCTTAAGATCTCGCATACAGGCACCCAACGATGCCAAAGCCGAAGAGCCGAAGTGGAAGACCGCGGAAACTATCGAGGTGAGTGGTACCAGTAGTGTGATGGGTGGCTGCCCGCATGGCTAAACGGTGCACAGGGCTACTGGAATACTAGGAAGACGTTCTTTACCGATAAGGAGCGCACGGAGGCTTGGGAGGAGACGGTGAAGATTGTGCAGAACTACAGCGACGAGCTGGTCGACCGATGGAACAAGGAGATGGACAACCTGCTCATCTTTGTATGTCACGCACGTCATCACAGTTGCCACTTCGGACTGATGTCATACTTGTGCAGGCGGGTTTGTTCTCGGCAATCCAGACCGCATTCAACGTCGAGTTGTACAAGCGCCTCACTCCCGACCCCGATCCCGATCCCGTCCTCGTCGCCCTCGAGAAGATCTCGGCTCAGCTCAGCGGCTTCACTGTGAACCCGGCCTTCGTCAACTCTACCCAACCCCGCTTCGTCCTCGGTGATGTGAAGACGCCTGCTGTGCCGCTATGGATCGTCGTGCTCAACGCGCTGTGGTTCTCGAGTCTCATCTCGAGCCTGGCCGCCGCATCCATCGCGATCATGGTGAAGCAATGGCTCACCGAATACCAATCCGGGCTCTCAGGGACGTCGCGCCAGACCGCGCGCCTCCGCCAGCTTCGCCTCAACAGCTTGGAGCGGTGGCGCGTGAAGGAGATCGTGAGCTTCCTCCCTGTGCTCCTGCAAATCGCCTCAGGGTTGTTCTTCGCTGGGTTGCTTATTCTTTTGTGGAACCTCAACCGCACCGTGGCCATCGTCGGGACCGTCTTCATTGGCATTCTCGCCGTCTTCTCCCTCACCACCATCGTTCTCCCCAGTATTGCAACACATTGCTCCTACCTCTCCCCACCATCACGGGTGATGTTCAAGCTCACCCGACCATGGAGGAAGGCCCTATATCACTGTCGGACCAAGCTTCCTTCCTGGATTGCCGCTCTCTGTGACTGTTTTGCCGTTGAGTTCGATCACTTGGACCTCACATGCACCGATGCCAACCAATCCCGGGATCGGCTTCTTCGTATATACCGCCTTTGCAAGATGCTCTTGCCACGTGACGCTGCCTCCACCCTGTCGTGGCGCGCAATGGAAAGTGCTCTTATTTCCCGAGGCGCAGAGGAACTAGATGGCGAGATGGTAGTAACCGCATGCACGGCCTCTGTGGATATCAATTACCTGCATAGCGCCGCAGTGTGCACCACAGAGCTTTCCCTCATCTCTACGAGCACCTGCTTCCAGAAAATCATCTCAGCAAACATTGCGCATTGGGGGAAGGATGTATATCAGCACCCAATGTGGTCGTCACACCTTTGCACGTGGAGCGGCGCCCTCATCGCACTCATGGACGTCTCTGGCAATAACACTGCGTCACCACTGACCTTGGTCGCGGCGCTGGAGACTGCGCGTACGTACATCAGCGGTGTATCACGTCAAGAGCTTCAGTCAGACACTCCAGGGACACGTTTGCTCTGTGTGGACCTCTCACGTCTCATATGGCACTACCCCAGAACACTAGTACCCTCAGACTCCCTGGAGGACATCGCCCAGTTTATATACAACGACACCATGAACAGCGTATTGAGCATGACTGGAGACATGAACCTAGGCAACGATGTCCGCCAGTATGGTTGGTTCACCAATATGTCGCTTTGTTGTCCGCCTTCAAGCTAACACACGCATACTAGTTGTCTCCGTCTACATCAGCGACGCACTCAAGGGTTTAGAGGGGTCCATCATCGAGAACCCAAGCATCGAGCGAGCCCTGATCGCTCTTCAAGCCATCATCTATTGCGTCCCGTCAAAACCCGGGTCGGACTACAAGTGCGATGACCCGGAGTACAAGGCCATACAATCGCAGGCTGCCCGCGCGCTGGAAGCTTTCTCGAATTTTCTATCCACAAGTCCCTCCTTGGCGGAGAACAACATGTCAGGGATATACATTGTCCTCGATGCGCTCTGCAATCATGGAGAGTGGGCGGGTCTCATGTCCGCAGAGCTGCGACAAGCCATCGTCCGCTATTGGGACAGCGCAGATGAACCGATCGCATGTTATATGCGCGACAGCTTCGAGGAATGGATTCAGACTCTCAGGCGCGATATGGATGACTCTGGGCAGGTGCATGCGTCGACCCTGTCCTAGTACACATCCGCTAACTTCCGTTCATCTAGAAAACTCCTGCCGGCGTTGCATCTACATCTGGTAGAACCGCGGACCCGCTGACCATCGCCGCCCCGACTGCAGCATGCGACAACTCTGTCAGAGTCGCCGCTGCATCTCAACAAATAATATCCGGGACCCCCGATGGCATCCACACGGAAACGTTGCCAGTAAACGGCCCCTCCACACCACCGACCTTTCCTCCGTCCACCGCTCAGATTGCACCCACCGTGGTTCCCAACGAATCTGTGGCCAGCTCCCGAGGGGCGGCAGACGCACACCCCCCGACGGAGCTGAATGCGAACGGTCGCTCAGCTTCTGCGGCTTCTCTGCCTTGTATTCGCACCGAAGCCGTGGACGAATCTGCCGACAGCCACCCAGGTGCTGTAGACAACGAGCGGGGTGCCCGGCTCGCCGCGACCGAATCCTCCATCGAGGCTCCACCGTTCCCCGATCACACCGCGACCGTCAACGAACCTGCAGTCAGCGTCCCGGGTACTGCAGAGGGCGACCGGGGTGCCCGCTCCCAGGAGGAGCTGGCGACGAACGGATTCTCTTCTACCTCGTGCACATCTCCGCCGTCCTCAGGGGGCTCCGGCCTTCCCTGACCTCGATCTTCCTTTATGTTGCCACCTTACAGCTTTTTGCGAATCACCGTTCCACCGGCTCTCTTCTCCCTACGTAGCTGCCGACTCACCGGCCCGCTGCCTCTCTTCCCCCTTCCGTGCCGTATACATTTTCACATACACGCTGTGTTGTCTCTCGTCGTCCCACGTTCGCGTTGATTCGCGTAGTCTCCTACGGTTCTCGTCCATCATACTCATGTCCTCAAATATGGCCCTCCGCTCGCTCGCCATTACCCCTACCAGTACCACACCGCCAATCACGCTCGCAGGCTGAGAAAGGATCACGTATTCTTCTATCTCGTCCTATGTACTAGTACGGCATCCAGGAGACCGATTGTACATGTATATCCCAGCCAGCCATCAGCCTCAGGTGCTCGAATCGACGGCGAACCATTCGAAATATACGTCTGCCGGCGTTGACATGCACGTTGGGCCAGAGGAGACCAAAAGCGACCGTCTGTGAACGCGAAGTCTTCGTCGAGGTCATGGAGGGACAGAACTACCCTCACCAGTCAACACCACACAGCGACTCCGTCGCGACTCGCATGCTCCTCCGCAAGCTGTTGTAATTGTCCGAGCTGGATGATCGCGCGTAAGCCTGTGAGCGACAGGGCTCGCTATCAGCGCACACGATCCACGCAAGACGTACCTAGACAACATGGTCTGCGATACCTTGGCGTGGCTGCGTCCCGATGCCTCCACGACCTGCGTCGAGGCGGATTGCCGTGGGACGAGGAAGACCACCGGCGATTGCTTACCGACCATGAGTCGTAGTGACTGACCATGGTCAGCATCTCCGACAGCGAGCATAGAGCCTCCGACACCGTACACCCTCCCAGCCTTGAACTTGAGGACCGGACGCCTTGAAGAGGAGCAGGTGCACATGTGAGCGTTACGATGAACATAGTGACGACGGCTCTATGCGCTCGCGGGGGACGCGGGACCTGGAAGGGCGAGTGGTGGAACTAAATCGGCGTGGCTGTCACCATAAGTCGCACCTCGCACGACAAGCCACCTCACACTTCCGCGTCTCCGAAGCACTCGGCCTCACTAATAGTCTGGAAGAACGGAATGGCGGTATCGACTTCAGCATGACTGTGGCCACGAACCGCACATCCGCATCGTGGATGTGCTCAGCGCGCTATCGTCGGCGAAGTGTGGCGATGGCTATGACTTGACCGGCACCCGTCCATCCTCACATAGCTCGCGGACAGACTGTCGGAAGACCCGGTACGTGAGTTTGCAGCTTGTCGATGCACATCTGGCCTGCGCATAAGTTAGTGGGTCCGATGTGGGACGCGGTATGACTCCGTACCTTTAACAGACGACTGGCCGTAGGAACGGCGGCTCTCGTGTGGTGTCTACTGCGAGATACCTGAGGATTCGGGAGCCTAGGACGAAGGTGTGCAGGGATGGACAAGGCTGGAGGAGGAACGAGATACCTGTGTGCGATGCACGCAGCATAGGAACGAACACGCACCGTAGGAAGATGTGCTTGAGAGGACTGGCGGATCGCGAAGGCTCGAANGAAGATGTGCTTGAGAGGACTGGCGGATCGCGAAGGCTCGAAGTTTGTGTCACTGTGTCCTGCGGCTACGGCGACTGTCGCAGCGGGTGAGTCGCGAGCAGACGCCAAGCGGCGAGACGTACCGGTGACCGTCGGTAAATCAACCTGATACGGGACGAGTGATTGCGGGAATGGGAGGAACCGGCGCGGGAGCCACGGCGCGCATAAAGAGTGAGGAGCGCGAGCAAAGATCGGCGACGGGGGTCGTTGGGCTGGTGGTGCGATGCTCGTCCGGACCTATCGTTCTTCCTCTGTCCGCCGATTGCGGCCGATGAGTGCGGAGCGTGCAGGAGAGCGACATACCTCGTCTACCCTCTAACTCGCGCGCAGTATCTCGTGGGTAGTACGCCCATCCCGCCGCAACCCAGGGCAACAACTCTCCTCTGCTCCATATCTCCAGTATCACCGCGTGGCGGAACTCGAGCGGTCGTCGCGCGTGGCACGGGCACGGACACGGGAGTTCGACGACGGCCTCTTCGGAGCCAGCGGTTTTCCGTGTTGCGGTCGCGGCGGGGTACTGCGTGAGCGGAGGTCAGCAACTATCACTATCCAGCCCCTGAGTCCGCACAGTCCGCGCATTGCGGTCGCAAAGAAAACCAATGACTCACATCGCAGCCTCGACGTTCCGGTGCTGGGAATGATCCTGACGATGGAGTGTCACCCCTCGAGGAGACGTGTGGGCGGGCACATACGAGCTTGAGCATGCCGGGTAATGATCGAGCACTACATCAAGTCAGCATGCGACCGGGTGAGTGACGGACGCATGTACGCACGGCGGATGCTGAGATCGAACGCGACGGGGCAGGGCGAGTCGGGCTTCAGGGCTTCAAGAGGGTGTGGACGCTGCGGGCGGAGTAGGACATGGCTGGACAGCACCGTGCACGGGCAGTCAGGGAAGCAGAGCGGGGGACAGTCGTGAATAGCGTGGTCGGTGCGTGGGTGAGTGAGAGCAACAGCGAGCCCGACGGCGGCTACATACGACGCGCCGCACGTGGGGGCGTCTGCGTCCACTGGAGTCTCCGGCTTTTTCTCGCGCGACGACGACGACGACGACGCAAGACGGCAGGGAACACACATGCAAACACGCGAGGTATGTCCTATGCCACTGCGAAGGCGAGGTGGATGCAGCAGACAGCCGTGCTCACTGCAGACACACAGGCAACTCCCGCAGGCCATCTCGTCAGATCTCGTCCAAGCAATAAGTATGGTCCGACCGTGGTCGTCAGTACTCAGTACTCAGTCCCGGACCATGCGCTGGCCTTCGACTCGACTCTCATCCCACGCGCTCTCCGACTATGTCTTATGCGGCGCGCTCTTCGTGACCCCACCAATTCACGTCCCAAATCATGGTATGCGCAAGCTGCGAACATGCCGTCCAGACGATGCCATCATCCGCAGGTCAAATCTTCATCCTCTTCGCGGGGTCCCTCTGCGACCTCCATCTCAGCGTCGCCTTGCTCCAGGACGCCACGAGTTCTACCCGCAGCGACATACACAGC
>WJSG01021337.1:0-24013 GCA_016618145.1 Sanghuangporus lonicericola
GGAAGC
Organism: Sanghuangporus lonicericola; assembly: GCA_016618145.1. Classification (NCBI taxonomy): domain Eukaryota; kingdom Fungi; phylum Basidiomycota; class Agaricomycetes; order Hymenochaetales; family Hymenochaetaceae; genus Sanghuangporus; species Sanghuangporus lonicericola. The sequence goes on from WJSG01021337.1 coordinate 7, forward strand.
GCGGCGCGGGCGTGACAGCGTGAGAAGTGTTACCGTAACATGCAGCGTGACGAATGCATACAAGACCTTACCTACTTCGTAGTCCAGGAACAAGAACCTGTTCTATTTCATAGCCCAGGAATTCGACCATAGCGGCACGTCACACGTCACAGGCCAGTTGACGCGCCGCTATTTGGCCTGTCGGTCACAGGTCACAACAGGTCCCGCCGCTAGCGGCGGGCCAAAGCAGGGTGATTTTGGGTGTTTATATGCCCAAATCCGGAATTTTTCGCCGCCTACGGCGGCGGTGTCACAGGTCACCGGGCCTGCCGCCGCTATGTCGGACTCTACGGGTCCGTGTCACACCCCGGACCCCCGCCGCTACGGTCGAATCTCTACAGTACTCTCACATCGGAATTGCGTTCGACAACATTTTGGAACCCCTCTGTGATGCTAGTACCACCATCCGCGAGAGCGCAGCTCAGCTTCTCGCAGCATGTCTCGAGATCCTCATCCAGCGCGAGCGACAGACGCGGAGTCCTTTGCTGGACCAAATCCTGCAGGATGCGCAGATGGGATTGAAGATGCCACAGGTCGAGATCGTTCACGGCTCGCTCCTCACGTACCGTGAGCTGTTGCTGCATGGGGGCATGGTAAGTCGTCTCTAGCACCGGCCCGTCGGCGACTGATAGTCTCAACCTTGCAGTTTATGAAGGATAACTTACGGATGCGGCGGAGCAGATCCTCTCTTTCAAGATGCACCGGGAACCCGTCGTTCGCAAGATGATTATAACCTTGATCCCCACCCTCGCGGTGTACGACACTCAGACATCAAGTTTCTCTAAGATCTCTAACATAATGTACGATTCCGCTGATGCAGGCGGGTTCACGCTCGATATACGCATCCATTTCACTGCATTGGAGGAAATCAGCAAATGTTCTGCATGAGTCGTCATCTACTAAGGGTATGCGAGCGATCACTTACTCTTCGTGCGGATGACCTGGAGTGAGTCCTGCTGCCACAATCGCTTGCTGGACAGTGTATCAAGTCAGAAGTGCTTAGAAGCACGATCGACAAGGTGTTCGCTTACATGCAAGTGAGGGTGGGTCGCGGAGAGTGCACCGTAAGATTCAAAGGTGCCAGAAAATAATTTGAGGATGCTTTTGGTTGAGATCATAGATGTGAGCCCGAGTCTGCTGGATACTGAAGCACAACTATACTTTGTAAGCTCCAGAACAAACCGGTCCTCCAGAGCGCCCAACGTGTGGGTGGCCTGACCTGGATACATGGCAGGGTTAGATAGGCCAATGTCATGGAATTCAGGAAAGTGACATTGCATCACCTTGACCTGTTTCCGAGATGGCGCAGTTCCCTACCGCTTGGATATCCAGGATAATGGACACAATTTCTATTAGCTCTATGTGATTCAGCTGACGGAAGGAGTTCCTTAATGTCAGGGATACCTTGTGACGGAAAGTACACCTGCTACTAGTACTCACATGATGCATCTCAACCTGAGTTGTTGAGAGACAGTCGTGCAAGGAGGATAAAACCTCATTACATTTGCTCCCAGCGGGCAGAGATCCACGTAACCGCGCGACGATGGCGGCAATCAAAGGAAATATTTTCAATTTGCCCTTATGATACCAGGACTCAAATGTGACAATGGAAGGCGGATCGTCTTCGCCAACTGATTGGCAGCTGCCCCGGTCCGGGTCTTGGGAACGCGCTCTTCGGAGTTCGAGATGCATCCTGTGGAACTTACACGCATAGACGAAGTGGGATAGGGTAGGGTCCTCAGCGAGGAATCCAAGAATGAGCCTAGCCTGAGCATCCGCGCCAGTGCCTTGCCAGTCCTCCGCAAAGGATCGCATAGCCGACGTGCATTCTTCAGCCAGGCGTCCGTGAGCCTCCTCCGCGTTGACGTAGAAGTCGTTTCCAGCGCGGGCAGGATCGCCAAGGAACTCGCGGAAGGTGGCGTGGATGATTCGAAATCGTGAGTCGACGTTGTCGTGCTCAAAGATGACGACGGAGCGCAACTTGTTGAGGATGGGGACTGACTCGGCCGTGAGCATTCCTGTCAGCTTCTCCAGCGTCCTAGGAGATATCCCTTCATTGACCCGTACGGCGACGAGGTACCCGAGGATCCTCTTGAGGCGATCCTGCATCTGCTGGTATCGGTCCTCGGGTGGGAACACGTTGTTCAGGATAGTGCGATAGAGCAGGTCAAGCGGAGCACGGCCGGCCGCTACCTCAGTTGACAGCAGAATGTCGTAGCGCTCCTGCAGTGCCAATCTGTCATCGGGGTCGTGCAAAATGAAGTCGATCGCCGTCCGAGCGTAGATGAACAGTCCCTCAGATTTCCATGTCAGACGCTGGACTATGGACGAATCCGCTTTGTACCACCTCCTGCTCGTCTCGTGCTTAGAAAGCGCATCGACGAAGAGGCACTCGATATCATCATCAACAGTGCGGCGACTGTCCTGGATGGACATGGTGAAAACGTGAGGCTGTACATCGGGAGCGGTGAAGGAGTTATGAATGTAGTGGGGCTCGGGACGCGACGTGAGGAAAACGCGCAAGGGAGATGGCGGGACGGCAGCGGAGAGGAGAAGTCGAAGGAGGGTGGGAACGAGCGTCGGTCCCTCTTCCGTACATTCGTCAAGGGTGTCGACAATGACGAATATCGGGGCATGGTCGCTCGAGGAGAGAGTACTGAGTGGCCTGCGCACGAGGTCCTCAAACTCCTGTTCCAGTTGCTGGAGTGCCCCTCTTTTGAGGTGTTCGCGAGCGGCGTCAGCAACAGGAACGCGCAAGGACGGTTGGGAACGGGCTAGCTGTGAGGCGATGGTGGAGAAGACTTTTGCAGGAGAGTTCAGGTCTTGCGTTCCGCGCGTGAAGAAGAAAGATGCCCCGAGACGACCCTGCTTCTCGAGGCGCTTCGAAAACTCGGACGCAATTGTGGACTTGCCAGTGCCAGCCTCCCCGACGAGGACACAGATCGGGTGGGTACCAGTTCTTGCGGCGTGCCCCTCGACCCATTCCTCCAGCCACCCGAAGATCTGCTCACGGGTACCCTCCAGGAATCGGGCCTTCATTGCATTTGTAGCGGACCCATAGAGTGCACCGTCGGCTCGCGGAATACTGTTCAGAACGCGCTCCTCCTCTGCCAAAATCACTGAGCATCAGGAACAGATAACGACTCCGCACATACCTTCGGCCTTCTGTGTTGCTATGACTCTCTGTTCAGCGCATCAGAAGCATGGCCTGGCGCTGTGATACAAAGATGAGCACCGACCTTGATCCCGCTCAATGCTTCGGTGACTTGCGTCTCGATCATCACGCCATTCTCCATCTATCCCATCCGACCGCGCACTAGTGAGCAACGGTACATGACGTGGAGCGACTGCATACCTGGAAGGCGCGACGAGCGGCCGCAATCTTGTCCTTCATGTCGTTGATAGCCCTTGCATCCCCGCTGCTGTGCAGAAAGCGGGAGAGGCGGTTCCTCTTGACCAGTTTGTCTGCATCAGCACAGACTTCCTGGAGGACGCTATGGAATACGCAGCGGCAGGTTGGTATCTTCACATGATTGCGGAAGACCGTCCAGGACGTACCTTGCTAGCGTGTCCAATCGCTTAGCCAACCCTGTGGACCTGAAAGCATCCTCCTTCGCTCTACCTCTCTCCACGGAATGAGCAGGATACTCGTCCGCTGGCAGCTCGGTGTTGACGGCCTTCGAGAGTCGCTGCAGCATGTCCACCAGGGGCGTTGTTTCCTCACCCAATGCTTGCAATGCATCGCGGTTCGCTTTCGCAGCCTGTTGTTCATAGTAAGCTCAGCGCCCGCACGCAGCATAAGCGGGAGGTCGCACACCTGGACTTTCTTCAGAATGCCGATCACCGCATCAAGTGCTATGCCAGTTCCCGGAACCGACACTGCGTCGACGATGGTGTCCTTGGCTGCCTCGAGGCCTTCCACGGTGCAGTCGAGCACAGTATCAAGAGCGTCGCTAGTTGTTGACGATGTATTCGGATGGTCCGAGTCCGGAGGCATGGTGGCGGGTGGTCGTCAGGAGGGGAGCGAGGGGGTTTCGAACAAGAGCATCGGTGCTCAAGCCCCGGTGCAGGACCCAGTCCGCATGTGAATCGCGAGGCGGGACACCTGTCCTGCAGGTGCTTCGACTGACATGGGAGTCGAAGCAGCAGCTGCGCGGCTGTAATGAACACTCGGCGCTTGTCCCGCCGGGGTTAGAGAGCGATCTTGGGACGTACAGGTCCTTGGGCATTTCGTCCCGCCTCGATCGATATCCCGGCTGAGCTTGGGGTCAAGAATAAGATATGCCCTGCGGAATGATCTCCGTCCGTTTGTAGAAGGCCGCCCTAGGAAGCGTGAGCCCGACAGAGTCGCGCCTCCCACTCGCGACTGTCGTGATGGATGGACGAGACGGACTTAGGCGCGGCGGGAACACCCATCACAGGGCCAATCGAGGAGCCTCCGGGCGTCCTGTCGCAGAATTGTGGACGGAGAGGAAGGCGGGTCGGACAGAAGTCATGGCGGGAGAGAGGCGACGATGCAGCCGCCCATCCGGACCATCTGCGAGTATGCGGCCAAGGGCAGGCCTAGACGGGGTATGCGTGTCGCAGCGGACTCTTGCTAGCTGGCAGAGCACACAGAGGCCCGTCAGAGCGAGCGAAAGAGACAGCGACGACGCCGCAGAGCACCGAGCGACCGAGAGAGAGAGCAAAGAGAGAGAGCCAGCCAGCGGAACGCGCGCGTCCATCCGATCGCTGACGTCACGCGTCGCACCGGTCCGGCCGCATCGCGCTCTCCTTTGCTCCCCTGCTCTGCGTCGCGCTCTGGATCTGCGGACGACCCCAATTGACAGCACGCGTTACTGCTTGGAAAGACCATCGGCGCATCCTCAGATCCTTGACCCGCCGCGCTGTGCGCAGCTCCTCCGGATCCGAGTCCTACCTGTTCCTTGGACTTTCCCGGTCCCTCGCCGCCTCCGCCTCTTCGCTTGCCCTCATCTCCTTCCCCTTGTCCTCTCGTCTCTCGGCCATACGCCTCCTCCCGCACTCTCTTGCCCTCTCATCTCTGCTCTCCTTCGCGGCTCACGAAGTGTTCGCAGCCCCGAGTCCCGCACCACCACCATTACCGCGCACCGTACCCCTTCTCCGACGGAGAAAACCTCAGCTCACCGAGGCTGAACGCTCCGAGTGGCTGAGAGGCCAACGGGACTCGCTGAAACTCAAGCACGGCGCCGGGGGCGCGAACGCGAGCGGCTTGAACCTGTACGTCCATCATCCATCGCTCTCTTGCGCTCTTGCTCACAATTCTTGCAGGCTCACGAATCAGAACGCCGACTAGTTTCTACGGCTCAGTAGCAGCTGGAACACCCCTGATCTCGTACAATGTCATTTTGGATACGGGCTCATCGTGCGTGGCCTCCCCATCTCGTCTCGCTCTCTTTGTTGACTTTGCTCTCGCTGCAGGGACCTTTGGCTTGCTGCCAATTGATAGGCTGCCGGCCTCGCAATCAGACGGCATTTCCACTTTTGACGCGAACGGTACGTTATTTCTCATCTCTTCTCTTTGTCAGCTGCTCTCTTCAACGTATGGCTCGGCGCGTCCTCCTCTCCGTTACCCTGTAGTCGACGACGCGGCAGTGTAAGCCCGCCCCCGCGCAAGTACTGTCGAGGTTGTGTCTACAGAGATCTCGTAATGAGCTGCGGACGGAGTTCATATAGTACGCGCAGCAGCACTACGGGCATATACTACAGCACAGAGCTGCGCGAAGCGGGCGCGTGCCAGTGCGATGCCGGATTGTCTCCGTACCTCTTCTGCCTGCATGAACACAGCTCTTCCACGTCGCGGACCGATTTCGTCGACTGCAGATGATTGACTGAATATTTTTCGCCAACAGCTTCGTCGACGTTAACCCACTCCATTCTCCATCAGCTACGGTTCCGGCGCCGTGCAGGGTAACCTTATCCAGGATTCCATTTGATTCTCTGCCTTCGAGGTCAGCGACCAGGTGTTCGCGGTACGTCGATGTGGGCCCTAACGACTAAGTACCCGTCACTAACGCTGCCGTTCAGGTGTCGTCGCGCAGATATCGAACAACCTCCTCACCTCGCCGGTCTCCGGCCTCATGGGCCTCGGCTTCAAGTGCATCTCTTCTTCTGGGGCGACGTCGCTCTGGCAAGCGTTGGCGGAAAGCAGCGGCACCCTCGAAGTGTTGAGCCTTGTTGCGACGGTGAACATGCTCTGTACACCGGCGACATCAATTACCAGCCTATCCAGGAGGGCCAGGAGGGCTACTGGATCCAGGAGCTAGCTGGTAAGTTACCGTTCTTTCCCTCTGCGTTGATACCGATGTCGCCTATAGGATTGACCGTCAACGGTCAACGGATCTCCCTCGACGCAGGCTCTGCGTCATATGCAGCCATCGACACCGGCACCACCCTCATCGGCGGCCCTGCCGACTCCATCTCCGCGCTATACGCGCATGTCTCCGGCAGCGAGGCTCTCACCGGCGACAACGCGGGCTACTACAAGCTTAAACTACAGAGGACCTAGTTTACACTACAGGGGGTATAGCTTACAGTAGGATTGTCGTGCTTTACTGCATGTCGTGCACGCTGGCTCTCTTATTATCTATTGCACTGCGATGGGTGTTCTGCAAGAACGGCCGGTTATACTAAGCTCAGGAGGAGCTGGGACCTCTCAGAGAGATGCTATTGGGAGGATACTCACGTTCGGGAGAGCATCAGCCTTTAGGTTACCAAGTTGCTTCGCAGCTGGAGAAGAAAACGACATGTCTTACAACGGTAGATTTGATAACACCAAAATATGTTTCATTGACTCTGATACATGTCCTGAAGTACAGGAGGAGGAGGAGGAGGAGGTAATATTTCCGTAGCGAGGTGAGGTATACTGAACTGAACACTTCAGTGTCTGTCCTCGCGAGGCGGTGGGCTGCCGACACAGCTCTCGGATGCAGCACATCCGGCATCGTGACTGCAAGGTTATTAAGCTGGCAAGACACCACATCGGGAGGACGGGCGATATGCAGTCAGCATGAGTGTTGTGGTGACGAGGAAGATTCAAATCCTTGCTGGAGGAGGGCGGGAATGTCTACATAGTGTCGGGTCAGACAAATAATGGAGGACGTGGGGTGGACAACTTCCGCGACTAAGTATGTAGCGTCCTCCCGCGCGCGAGCGTTCATTCGCGCAGGTGCTGCTGTACGATGACTTCCTGCCGCACTCGGTCTGCCACTGGGCTCCCAACAATGAACGCAACCACTGGGCTGTGCCGTATGGCTGTGCTCTCCGCTACTTAGCGTCCGCCATCCGGGCCCGATCAGCCCCAATCTACTTCCACTCCCTCCTGCCCTCATGTCCTCGCACTCAACACCATCTTGCTGCGGCTGCTCTAGCCGAGCACGGTGCAACCCTCCCGGAGACAGCTGCGCTGCATGAGCCAGTGTTCCGGGAGGTCCCTCCATACTGGCCTACCAGCCCGTCCCCTGACGACATCTCACCTGACCTCTTGGAACGCGACAAGGTCCTCACAGTGCTCCCGCCTATCTCCTCCAGGGCTGCTGCGGGGGTGCGAGATGGCCCGAGTGACGAGCCTCTGTCGGCCGAGGAAGTTTCCCGAGCAAACGGTCCCTCCCTTCCCCCGTCCGTAGCTTCCATGCGCCAAAGCAACCTCGACCGCCTAACCCGCTGCACATCGGACCGCAGTCACTGGCGCGTTCTCAACAGCTTCACTTCGACGAAGCCTCGCCCCATGCTTGTCACTCCAGCCCAACTTCGCGCGGACTTCGAACGCCGTATGAACCCTCCGCCTGACGAGGCACTACCCTCCCAGTTCAATCGTCTCCACTACTCGCTAACCCGTCTCACGGCGATGACCCTCCCCCGGAAGTCGTTGGACACTACCGACAAGGCGTACTTCTCACGCGCCTTCACGACAGAAGAGATTGACGCGGCCAAGCGTCACATTCGCAAGAACTGCCTTGGATCGGCGCCAGGGTTAGACGACATCGGCTACGAGCGTGTCCTCGATATCCCCTCGGACAAGCTGCGCGACTACTTCCAGACCTGCATTGATTCCGGCGCTGCTCCTCAGAGCTGGATCACGGCTGTCCTCATTGCCGTGAAGAAGCCGCGTAAAGACCCTGCGAACCCCTCCAGTTACCGGGCCATAGGACTCGAGAGCTGTATGCTCAAAACCCTTACTCTCATTATAGAACGCCGCCTCCGTGAATGGGCAGAAGACACCGGCCGTCTTCCCGACAGTCAAAGCGGTTTTCGGGCAGGTAGCCGAACATGCAATAACGCGTATGTCCTCCTCGTGCTAATCCAGAAAGCCCGGAGCCGTGGCAAGCCGTTATGGGCTGTATTCTTGGACCTGGTTAACGCGTTCCCCTCTGTTAACCAAGGACTGCTCTGGGCGAAGCTGGCGCGCTGGGGCGCGTCTGGCCCGCTCCTTGACTGGCTCCGCTGGCTCTACGAGCACTTGGAGTATGTCGTCAAAACAGAGGGCACCACCACAGAGAGCTTCTCTGCCCTTGCTGGCATCCTCATCGGAGATCCGGCGTCTCCCATCCTCTGGATCCTCTTCCTCTCCGACCTCGTACTCGACGAGCTCCCCGAGGATCTCACGCTCGCCGGCCGCGTGGTCAACCACCTCGAGTTTGCAGACGACTCTGCTATTATGACGACGTCTGCCCAGGCTCTCATCCCAAAGAACCTCCAGTTCCGACAGTACTGCGCGGGGAGTTTCGTCGAGATTGGTGACCCGAAGTCGCAAGCTGCTGTGTTTGGAGCGCTCCCCAACGAATTTCCCTCCCTCTCGGTGTCAGACACGCCAATAGCGTTCGTCCCCACTATCACGTTGGTGGGAGTGACCTTCTCATCCACGGCGCACGACGTCCTCAAAGAACACTACGTCAGAAAAGAGAAGACGGCCCGGAACATGGCAAATTCCTGTCTGGCGCTCGAAGGCTTCGTCGGAGCCGTCCCTCCGGCAATTCTACTCTCGCTGTACCAAGCCCGAGTCGACCCGCATCTCGTCGCGGGCTGTGAAGTGGCCCTCGATGTGCGACCGTCGGCTCTCAATGGTCTGGAGCGAGTACAACACACGTACCTCCGCCGGCTCCTCGGACTGGGTCCCCGGTCGCAACGCGCCCCTCTCTTCACGGAGACAGGAATCTGGCCCCTGCGGTTCCGACGTGCGTGGCTAGCTGTGCGCTACCTCGCGTACCTCCTCCGCCAGCAACCGCCTATCCCGTACAGTGCCCTGCAGGAAGCCTGGACATTATCGTCGCAAGGTCATCCGTCATGGTATAGCGATCTCCGCCATGCTCTGCGAGCTCTCCCTGTACCGGTAATACTACCGCTCGGGCCCTTCCCTACCGAGCCTATGGTTTCCGGCCTGCTCACGGCGATCGAGGACGCACTAGCCCAGCACCTCTATGAGGAGGTCCAGACATCGGGACGCCTACCACTCCTCAAGGCCCGCTTCGACCGTCTCCCTTCCCCTCCCAAGCTCGAGGATGTGTGCAAGAAACAGCCGTACCTTGCTGTGACGAACGCTGAACACCGGGGTTCCCTGGTCCGCCTCCTCACCTCGGACCACAAACTGGCGGTGGAGGCGCTACGTCGACTGCCGGCTGCTGAGGCTGTCCCCCATCTTCACCGGATTTGCCGCTTCTGCAGACGGCGATGGGCGGTCGAGGATGAGGTACATGTATTAGTGGAATGTGCGGATGCGCGACTTCATGCTCTCCGGGCTGAGTTCTTCGCGTATGTCCGTACGACCCTCTACCCCGACCTCGATCGAATACAACATCGCATGGCGACGTCGATGCAGTTCCTCCACTTCCTCTTGTCTCGGGAAAAGCTTGCGAATTCCGTCGCGAAGTATGTACATGATGTCTTCTTGCTGGTCGATGAGGTGCCCATGGTCCACGTACGCAGTGAATTAGAATTACGGACGTACGAAGTTTAGACTAGCTTTTCTATTGTGCGCGCATGCCTGCAGGATGTCATGTTGTACGTACTCGTGTGGCGCTGTTTCTTCAATAAATGCTGCTGCTCTGCTGGGCCAGTGTGTACGAAGGAACCGCCGCTTTACCGCGGCCCTCTAGCCCTCACAACGGCGTGTATACGCCCTAAGTGACGGTGAGGGGGTGGTGGACGTGTGCAGTGCGACCGCTGATATCTATGTGGGATCCGTGGGCGGGCGAGCGGCGTTTCAGCGCCTCTTGCACTGCCCGAAGTAATTCCTCCTCCTCCTCCTCCTCCACTCAGTAAACAGTGCTGCAATAGAGAGGCCTTCAAGGGTGCGCCGCAGGATCTCAGACGAAATGCCTACAGGCAAAAAGAACTTCGGAGGGTACGTAGCAACTTGCAAGGTATGATCGATCGCAGCTTCACTACATGAGGTCAGCATGACAGTAGCAGTCTACGACCAAGACACGCAGAGAGAGCTGAGCCGTGGACACGCGATAGATGTATGGATGCGAAGGTATGCGTGAGGACGAGAAGTCGAGTTCGAGAGCACATGGATGGATGGTGACGGTCTTGAGATCGGAAGCTTAAGACCGAGTCATCGGCTGCTGAGCAAGGTTCGAGCAAAACTGAAAGCCAGGATTGAACATCGTGCAGCTTTAGGGCCAATGAAGGGCCTGCACCAGACGGGAGGCCCGTGTGCTGTTACGACAGAGGATGGCGAGAGGAGGGAGATGCCAACACGGAAAACCCTGTGCTATGTACGAGTACAAGCTTGCATATGGATCAAGCCGCCGTCGCGATCATTCCAGGCCGCTCGCTCTGTTCTGCAAGTCCGCAACGAGTGCAGCAGACGTCCCCTCATCAAACACGATACTATGCATGCCGACCAAAGCTGGCGAGTGCAGTGCGTGGGACGAGAAGGGAAAACTAACTCTGTCCTGCAGAGTCAGCTGAACGTAGATGCCGAACGAAGAGAGCAAGCTCGTAGATGGAAGCCAAAGTCGAGTCCGCTGCAGTCCTCCTGCTTCCTTGCTTCCGCTGAGGCCTCCACGTCGTCCACCGCGTCGTGCGGATGTGTCTCGTACGTCGTGAGGTAGCCGATGAGCGTCGCATTCGAGAGAACGCGGTGATGGACGAGCGCAGCGCACTAGTTCGCGTGCGCTCTGGGGTGACAGCGAGAGCCTGAGGCCACGAAGTGAGCGTGTAATGTCGCTCTCGGTTGCGGATGACGCAGTGTCAGAGGAGCACCAAACGGGAGGTGGACGGTGATGGAGAAAGATTCCACTTGGGGAAGACGAGACGGTGCCAGACGGAGAGTTTTGATCGTCCATCTCCTCGTCGAGCTCGTGGCATTGATACTTGCTCGCAAGCCTGATGCCCAGGCCCGATCCCGGGGCGACATGGCGCCAGTGGCACACCCTGTAGTTGTTCGTCATGGCAGAGAGGATACAACCCTCCCGATCGCGAATGCCCTCAAGCGCATTGAGCAACCCATAGACAGTGATGCGCGAGGCGACGGAGTCGCTGGAGTCTCTCTCTCTTGCTGCGCCTGACCCGGGAGCGTCCGGGTTTGCTTCTCTGGATCGGCAACGTCAGGTTTAGTCCGTTTGTCGATCACGTAGTCTCTCTCCTCCTCCACGAGCACAATGTGCTTGTCCGGCGGCTTGATGACGGAGTTGAGTGTCAAGTCGCCCATGCCGATTCACGCTCGTAAAAGAATGTGGAAGACGAGGAAGCCTGAAGAAATCGCTCGTGATGCTGTGGAGGAGAGCACAATTTGGTACGTATCTACTATCCACGGAGATCTGGGACGTCTGGAGGGAACACAGGGATCAGCGACGGCCATGGAGGCACTAGGAGGTCACGAACTGACCTCGCTTGGTACGAGCCCTGATCGCCTGGAAGCCCTTCGTGCGTGCAAGACGAGCTCGATCATAATCATACCGGGGCCAGGGATGACGAGGTTCGTGAGCTGCTCGTGCTGTCTGTACTCAGGCGTCCAGTAATCCTTGTCCAGGGAAAGCTTCGCATAGCGTCAAGAGACAGAACATGGGCGACAAGGGGGTGGTGATCGTGGGGTAATTGAGGATGCACGGGCGAGGGCGCTGCTAGCACGCTCAAGCCCGTGGAGGTGCTGCTCAACTCGGGCTCTCCTAGAGACCTCGTGAAGAAGGATGTAGTCGATAATCATATACGGGTGTGCGTCGAATCGAGGACGGCAGACACAGCGCAGGTAGTCAGGTCATAGCTCGACGCGAGGGCCGGATGGCTGAGCAGGAGATGGAGCCACGTACGATTGGGCACGTCATCACGACCGCGCGGCTTGTACATGTGCGACAGATGGAGGGAGGGACGGCGTCAGCGATGGCTGCATATGCAGAATGTGGCGTGGACTGACCTCGCTCGACGCAGCACGCCTGGATCGCTAGGAAGCCTCGCGCGCGTTCAGAATATGCTCAATCAACCGGGGTAGGACGACCGAGTTCGTCGGCCGCTTGCGCGCGCGGACGGTTGCTCCCATCCTGAGTACTCCCTGACGGAGAATAGTGTCCGCCTGGCAGCTACAGCGACGAGGGTCGCGACACGAGCGATGAGGGAGGGTGGCTGCAGTAGAGATCGCGGGGTACCTAGCAGTGGCCTGGGTCATCGATCCGGGCGAGCTGGCTCAAGCCCACCGGGATGCTGTTTCGTCACCGCGGGCCCGTCCTAAACAGGATCTAGAGATTTTCAAACAAGATGCAACCAACTGGTGTGCGACGAACGGCTGACGCTGCGCAGGCGGTAAGGTCATAGCTCGACAGACAGTCGTCGAGGGACAAGTTGCTGAACAGAAGACGAGATCTCGCACGCTTCGGCAGGTCGCCACGAGCGTGCAGAAGTTCTGGATCTGCGGTGAACGGGAAGAGGATGCCGGACAAGACACAGAAGTGGCGCGGAGGAGTTGGATGTGCTGCGCGTCGCTGTAATGGATGCCCGGAGAACTTCAGGACTATCCTTGCGGTTGTAGCAGGTCCCAGTCCCGCGAGGCGCATAATCGAGTGGAAAGCGACGCTGATGGGAGGCGCGGGGGACATCGGGGATGGTGCTTGCGCTCTGGTAGCTTGGACGGGAAACATCCGAGATGAACTGCAACGCGAGAGCACTCGAACCGGCGGAGCTGACATGCAGTCCTAGGTGCGTAACAGCGGGGGGCAGACATGACGAACGAGTATGAACGAAGACCATTCTGCCAGAGGGGGAATCGGGATGGCTGGCCAAGGGAAGGACATGACTTGTGAGAATGGCCGAATACTAGACCGTGTAAGTAAACTCACCTGGCACATAGTACCATGTTCTCCGTGCGTGCCCACCCGCCACTCCCACTTCCGCTCTGCTCTCGCAGCGATCCTTCGTGGATGTTCTCCCTGAAAGCGATTGGGTGTGCTGCCTCGTGCGGTTGATCGTTCCCCCGGGGCTGTCAAGACTGACTGGTGGCCGATTGAGGTGCTCAAAACTCAGGCTAGAGCGTAGACGGGATATTTGAGAGCGGCGCCAGCAGCCAGGGCCCGCGACAGAGTGCTCAAGGATAAAGGCTCGAGGACAAGGGCAGACGGGTAGTTAGCGGAGGAGTGAGAAGCGTGACTCCAGTCCAGTCGGTGAGGTGGAGAGGTCGGAGGACTAGCCAAGGCCGTTTTCCGTGGTGTCGTCCTGTAGCCGTGGCCCGTGGCTCGCCAGGGTAGCTTGAGCTCGTGTTAGGTCGTGGTCGCTGCAGGAGGTGGGTGTAGGCGCCTGGCAGGGGAATGCGCGGCCTCACGGACCGAGTTGCCGTGAGTAGACTTGCGCTTGCTGCAGCGTCCTCTCAGCTGGCTTGCTTCGTCGCGTCTTGGTCTCGCATCCGCGTCTGCGGTCGTCGCCTTCTCAGCGCAGCTCCATGGGTACCACCTCGGCCACGATGGACCCTCTCTTTCTACTTCCGCTATCTAGTACCGGCGCCAGCAGCGCCCGTCCTCAGCCCCGCGCAAGGCCTCGTCCTGGGCCCTTCGGTGGAACCTCCGCACGCACATATAAGACTGTCCTGCTTGCATGCAGGTGAGTAGCCCTGGAAGCTTTTGTTTTATGCAGCGTTGACTCTCCTAGAGACATGCACATGCGGGCATGCAGTCGACGCACTGATGTTCATGTTCTGGACTGGGTTAAGCCATAGTGAGCATTTCTGCCTTCGTTACTCTCCATAGTCCTTCACCACCTTCTCTGTACCTGTCCGGATAGTCTCCTACCAGTCGCAAAAGCTCCAGCCCCTTCGTTTCTCCGTGCCCGCACTATATACTCCTCTGAAGTCTTGCACCTCCGCCAAGGGCGCACAAAGTCACTATCCGCGACGTGTAACTCCAGGGGCGCGATATTCGTCGGAATATGACGTGGTTCACCTTGTGGCATTTCGGTGAGCCTCAATTGTATTTGCAGACACGACAAGAATTTCGAGACCTGCGTCGCATGTCAGAACGTGTTTACGTTTCGTCATCTCGACGCGATTGCGACTCCCAACGACGACGGTCGCGGAACCTTCGCAAGTCTGATACAGGTTTGCGCACGCGTACGGCGAGGTACGTAGTGACGTGTCCCGCAGCCATAAAATCGTGCTGATTTTCGGAATCATCGCAGGTTTACCTATATCGTCCGTATGTCCCTATGACCTCATACCGCGGGCTACCTGCGATACCTCAAGGTCGGTCATTACGCTGTGAATGCAAGGTGAGATTTCTTTCTGTTGAGGAGCGCATCAGCGTCCGTTGTGGCGCATCTAGCGGGCGAGGTCTCACTAGTCATCAGCTCCCTGATTCATGGTTCGCGCCGGCTCAAAGTACATCGCCGTCTACAAGAGCAGCTTCCCACACCACAGCTGCTGCCACTGGACTCGCCACGTAACGCCAGCAGGCCCACGCTCACAACCTTGCGTATAAGCAACGGAACTGCCATTACGTTCGAGCTCGCGCAGGCGTCTCGAGACTCCCCGCTTCGTCTGGCTCGAGGATGCTGGCATCCCAACTCGCTATACAGGTGAGTCGCGCGCAGGATGTTCCTTGCATACCTCGCGTTGAATTTCTCCTAGACACTGTCCACTATTACTCATACATGACTTCTGCGCCACGTCGCATCGTGATTGCAAGCACGGTGAGCCCAGAAGCGTTCGTTGATTCTCTCAGTCCGTCCTCCCGCTGACTCAGCAACGGTCACTTAACCTTCGTCCACATCCGAACAAATTCAGGACGACGGCATGGACTCGCACCCGGGCTCAACGTGTGCGAGGGTACGTGAGCGTGCACGGCTACGCGGATCTACGTCGCACTGTCGCACCACAACAGGCTCGCTACCGTTCCTCATCCTCCTTCCCGTCTACAACAGCACATACCCTTTGAGCTCCCGCTAGTCAATCCCATGGGCGATCAACACTACTGCCGGCTACAGGAGGGCGAGGATTCGCTGAATCTGTCCTTGGGGAGGAGTCCCTGTAGACATCGAGCTATCAGCTAAAATATGAGTAGAGTTCTCTGGTGTGGGTCCAAGAGTGTTCAAGAGTGTATGTCCAAGTCTGAACCCTACATTGGGAGTAACGCTGTCATACATAATTGAGGGCCCTCAGATAACTTTTCCCTGCCGCTGGCAAGGCAGATCTGTATAAATATGCAAGAAAGACAATGCACCAGGAATGACTGAAGTAGAGTACAGGGATTACAGATGGAGCTACAAGAATATATACACATCTATGGTAAGCCCAGTGGCAATGGCCGACATCGACAGCGGTGAGATACTATGCGGTCGAAGAGGACAAAGCAGCGGCCTCCGCCCGGACTTCCCTCTCCTCCTCACCCAGGGTCTCTGAAGGCGAGTGGACTTGCAACTCAATAACATCATTGTCATTGGACTGCGCCGAGCGACTGGGATTGACAAAGCCTCCGAGAGATGTGAGGAAGCTCGGTGTGCTATCCCATGCATTCCTTGAAGAATGTAATGGATCATCGATGTCCAGTCTAACGACCATGTGGTTTGCTTCTTGCAGTTCGAGGAGGAAGCGTGAGATGAGGATTGCAGTGATTCTGCAGATGAATTTTGTGTGAGTGAATGTCAGCAGAAATGCTATTGTCACCAGTGTTACACATACGGGGCAGTGAATTCAGTGATCAGACTTAAACCTGGGCCACCAGCAGTTCCCAACGACACCTATGAGAGTTTCTATGAATACTGACACACAGATAGAAGATGCGAGACAGGTCCATGATTACCGCAGTGGCAGAAAGGACAAGATGAAGGACATTCAGAGTGAAAAGGATGCTAATGTTGGTGGTCAACTCAATGAGTTGTTCAGATACTGTGATGACTTATACTGCAGGACCTACATAAAATATATGGTTCCTGTGCATGAAGTCAGGCATTGGTAAGCCAAAGAAAGGACATTGCTTAAAGAGACATACCACCACGGAAGAGGACGTCTGAAAGAGTAAGCCTCTTTGACCGTCGAATGTCTGTCAGGGCAGCAGAACCTCTCAGTGCTGTCCATGTAATGTAGATGAGTATCATGTCCACAGCGATGAGTGATACTCGAGAGATTATCACAACTGTGTGGTCCTTTTGATTAGCATGTGACATCCATATAATTGCTAGCCAACCTACGCCTTGAACAGAGTCAGTAAAGTATGCGATGAGACTGAAGGGGCCAAACCTAAGTCTAAGTGCAGCAGTTGTGTTGTCTGTCACGGCACATCCAAATGGTGGGAATCTCTCTCCAGAGTACTGATAGCCATAATTAACCTGCATCATGATCATGGCCCATCAATATCCTGCCACGGTCTGGGGCCATTATGCTACTCACCAGATTGGCACCTACTGGTGCTAGAGACAAAGCAGCAACGGCTATCCCGAGGGGCTTGCTACTGCTCAACACATATGCACGGAGGGCAGAGAAGGCTGATTTCACACGTCAGGGACCATGGCCGATGACGGGAGGGAAGCATGGCTGACCTGCTCCGGGAACAAATTGCAGTATCAATGCTGCCTGCACCGCTATTGAGAACACCGAACAGCTACAGAATCACAACAGTCACCTAGTGCTACAGACTCTGCAAGGCGGCATACACACCTCTGATCTGGTCAGATTTTCCACGGCTCAGGCTGAGACTGCTTACCTTATCAGAAGGGAAATATGCATATGAGACCAACCCCATGACATAGATAGTCATGGAGATCCACTTGTTTGCAAAGAACAAGAGTGATGCTCCGCCAATGCGCTTTGCAGTCCAGAAGTAGGCCACTTCTCGATCAAAGGTGAGGAAGGTGTCGTAGATGAAGAGAACTATGGCAAGGCAAACTTTAAGCATCAGGTTGACACGGACAAGCTTAAATTGAAGTGAGCGCACCTGAGGTTGCCGCCACGCAGTCGTTGCCTGTATAGCTTTTAGACGGAGTCAGCGGACATTATTCATGACTAGAGCTCTTGAGTAGGCTACGCACAAATGGTCGAATAGGGCCATGATCGCAGCAACAGGATCTGCATCGGAAGACATGGCAAAGTTGGAGCAGAAATGTCAAGACACCGAGGGCTGAGGAATATTGCAATGTCAGTCATGGCACAACCAGGTCTTATATCCCCAATGACTGTACGGACCATCAACTAGGACCGTGCCGGACGTCGGATGATCGTTGAGGTACACACGGTGCTGGCGACCCTACTATCCGATGACCTGATAACTTCTCAACTGCACCATGCGGGAGATGATCTATGCGAGTTCGAAACAGCAGCACACCGCAGTTGCGTGGACAGGACGTTGCGCACGGCTGAACAGCCGTCCAGCCGGTCAGACAGTGTAGCTGAAACGATCTGAAGGTGATTTGGATGGTCAGCCATGATGGTTGAACAGAGGAAAAATGCAGGTATCACCGTATCGGCGTGAACTTTGCCTCCATGTGAGATGCAGTAGCGTGACAGTGGCACAGCCGGTCGAAGAGAAGACCCGAAGTGCAAGATGAGGTGCGATGGAGATATGTATCTCAACGAGCATCCGACATCCTAAACCTAATATCGGCGCAACTAGATAGATAGAAGAGTGGCCTGTGGTTGCTGTAGATTCCTGCGCAATCGTCAGTGCGACTGATTGAATCGCACATGTGCGCATCAGGCAACATGAACCAACTGACCTCCGAGGACCCTCCTCATCATACAAAGATGAGATGGGTTACATCTCCCCGGCGGATGCCTCAGATGACTGCTGACTGCGTGTTCAAAACACTGCCGACACTGAATGTCAGCGCTGGCAGCGGTGAATCGGTGGATGCGTGTTCGGCGGCATGATGAGCTGGGTGTTGAGCTGGGCTGGAGGTACTATGAACAGCAAGCGCGGAGGCAACCTGTGCTCGAACACCAAATCACTTATATCAAACCGTGTGATTGCCTTGCACGAGAGCATAGCTAAATGACAGATGACGGACGAGGTCATAACATTAGGTGGTATCGCGAATATAGGGAGCGTGCTACGGTGGAACTAAATTGCATGGCCGAATACCGAGAGAGATACCTTGAGCGTAGGTAGTGAACGACAGCTAGACATAAGAAGCATTTTGCAGCAGAATTAATAACAACGGGGCCGCGATCGAGCGCGATGAGGCGAGCGAGACAGGTCATACCTGAGGCGTCGAGACGTATGTACTTGAACGGTGGGGTCGAAGATCATGGACTAGCGATAGTGACGCTGGCGAGCAGTTGCGGGGATCCGAGCGGATAGGAAGACATAAGCTGAGACGCATGAGAACCAAGACGTCAAGAGCACTGCAGGCATGGTGTTCGTGCATGAGGAGGGAAGTCGTGACTACACCCAGCGGGGTTTGAATGGCGACCGCAGCCAGGAGGACGTGTCGCGCTCAAGCGACACGATGTGCGTGAATGAGAGAAAGCATAAAAAAGTGCACGACGGGCATGCATGAGCCGCGGTTCGTGGGCAGGCTGGAGGGGACCGCAGGCTGAGGATAACAAGGCCCTCGATTAGAGCCGCATCGTCACCGAGGGTGGAGGAAACGGAGGCGCGAAGAGCAGTGTAGCCTGCGCGGACGTCGCTAAACGTCGTCGATAGACGTGCATAAGCGGAACACACTGGCACGGGAGAGGGAGTGGGCGCACACCGCACGCGAGTCTCGCCGGGGAGCTTAGATGTGGGTTGAACGCGCTCTTGCGTACCCCCGCGAACGTTTCCTGCGGACCGGTGGTTATGTTCGCGTTCCGTACCAGTAGCCTCCATCCTGTCCATGCAGTACATCATGGGCTCAACGAAGGGAAGGGACCGCGCAGTCCTCAATGAACCTGCACGTCAACGATTACTTACTATATGCGCATGAAACTTGCCTGAAGCATATCTCCCTATTCCCCGAGGTTGATGCTCCTTCTCCCTCTCCTTCTCCAAGATCTCGGCGTCGATATCATTCGTGCGAGAGCCGGGTCTGCTGAAGGGATGCCTCGCTGAGATGCTCACGTCCACCTCGACCACGCAGGCTTGAGATTGACCGATCGCCCGAAATTTGCAAGCAATCCGCCGGGGTCAATGAAGCCAGCGTAGACAAGCCCCGTGCGAGTCCCGGTCGGCGTCCCGGTATGTACATCCATTTCTGTTCGACGGGATGCCGCGGCTCGGGCTCGACGGGCCAGCGGACTGGCGGACTGGCAGACGTGACTGTAGTCGGCGGAATGGTGGGGGTACAGGAGCAGAGGCGGGACTGTGGACGTGGCCGATGACCTGCAGTCAGGGCAAGCCGCATTGCCAGCGCTCTGCTTGCTCTCCCGCCTCCGCACTGCCGGCGTGCATATGCCAATACGGCTCTTGGAACGACGGACGCGACCATTTATGCTAAATTCCCTCTCCGACGGGTACATTGAAGTCCCCGTTCATGGTCTACCCGCGTTGCTGACTTTCCTTTACTCCCGGTAGATGCGATGGCTTTCCCGTTCACAGGTCCCGTTGCAGTCACGATACGGGATGTGCGCGTACGCTTGAAGACGTCGCCACGAGCGTGCAGAAGTTCTGGATCTGCGGTGAACGGGAAGAGGATGCCGGACATTACACAGAAGTGGCGCGGAGGAGTTGGATGTGCTGCGCGTCGCTGTAATGGATGCCCGGAGAACTTCAGGACTATCCTTGCGGTTGTAGCAGGTCCCAGTCCCGCGAGGCGCATAATCGAGTGGAAAGCGACGCTGATGGGAGGCGCGGGGGACATCGGGGATGGTGCTTGCGCTCTGGTAGCTTGGACGGGAAACATCCGAGATGAACTGCAACGCGAGAGCACTCGAACCGGCGGAGCTGACATGCAGTCCTAGGTGCGTAACAGCGGGGGGCAGACATGACGAACGAGTATGAACGAAGACCATTCTGCCAGAGGGGGAATCGGGATGGCCGGCCAAGGGAAGGACATGACTTGTGAGAATGGCCGAATACTAGACCGTATAAGTAAACTCACCTGGCACATAGTACCATGTTCTCCGTGCGTGCCCACCCGCCACTCCCACTCCCGCTCTGCTCTCGCAGCAATCCTTCGTGGATATTCTCCCTGAAAGCGGTTGGGTGTGCTGCCTCGTGCGGTTGATCGTTCCCGCGGGGCTGTCAAGACTGACAGGTGACCGGTTGAGGTGCTCGAGACTCAGGAGAGCGTAGACGGAATATTTGAGAGCGGCGCCAGCAGCCAGGGCCCGCGGCAGAGTGCTCAAGGATAAAGGCTCGAGGACAAGGGCAGACGGATAGTTAGCGGAGGAGTGAGAAGCGTGACTCCAGTCCAGTCGGTGAGGTGGAGAGCTCGGAGGATTGGCCAAGGCCGTTTTCCGTGGTGTCGTCCTGTAGCCGTGGCCCGTCGCTCGCCAGGGTAGCTTGAGCTCGCGTTTGGTCGTCGTCGCTGCAGGAGGAGGGCATAGGCGCCGGACAGGGAATGCGCGGCCTCACGGACCGAGTTGCCGAATAGACTCGCGCTTGCACGCTCACCTGGAGCGTCCTCTCTGGCTTGCTTCGTCCCGTCTTGGTCTCTCCTTCACGTCTGCGGTCGTCTCCTTCTCATCTCAGCTCCATGGGTACCGTGTCGGCCACGATGTACCCTCTCCTTCCACTTCCGCTATCGCTTACTAGTACTGTCGCCAGCGTCCTCAGCCCCGCGCAAGGCTTCGTCCTGGATCCTTCGGTGGAACCTCCGCACGCACATATAAGCTTGTCCTGCTTGTATGCAGGTGCGTAGCCCTGGACGCTCTTGTCTTATGCAGTGTTGACTTTCCCAGAAACACGCACATGCGGGCATGCAGTCGACGCACTGATGCTCATGTTCTGGACTGGGTTAAGCTATAGTGAGTATTTCTGCCTTTGTTGCTTTCTTTACTCTTTCACTACGTTCTCTATACCTGTCCGGTATAGTCCTCTACCAGTCGAGAAAGCCCCACCTCCTTCGTTCCTCCGTGCCCGTACTAAGTACTCTTCTGAAGTCTTGCAGCCAAAGTCACTATCCGCGACGTGTAACTTCAGGGGCGCGGTATTCGTCCGAGTCCGAATACGACGTGGTCCATCTTGCGGCATTCTAGTGAGCATCAATCGCCCTTGAAGACAAACATGGAATTCACGACCTGCGTCGCACCTCAGAGCGAGCTGTGTTCACGTTTTGGCATCTGGACGCGACTTCGACTCCCAACGACGACGGTCGCGACACCTTCGCAAGTCCGATACAGGTCTGCGCACGCGTACGGCGAAGTACGTAGTGACATGTCCCACAGCCGTAGAACCGTGCTGATTTTCGGAACCATCGCAGGTCCAACTATATTGTCCGTATCCGTATGTCCCTGTGACCTCGTACCGCGGGCTACGCTCAAGATTGGTAATCACGGTGCGAATTCAAGGTGAGATTTCCTTCTATTGAGGAGTGCATCAGCCTCCGTTGTAGCGCACCTAGCCTGCGAGGTCTCACGAGTCATCAGCTCTATGCTTCATGGTCCGCACAGCTGCTGTCGCTGGACTCACCTCGCAGCGCTGTCAAGTCCACGCTCACCTGCCTGCGTAGCGACATCACCAGCGATATCACGAATCTGCTGTCACAGTCAAGCTCGTGCAGGTGTTCTCAAGAGTACCCGCGGCGTCTGGCTTGAGTAAGCTGGCACCCAGCTCCCTGTAGGTAAGTACGTCACGCGCAGGATGTTCCAAGTTGCCAAACTCGCTCTGATTGTCTTGTGTCTAGACACATGGTGCATGTCTACTACTACTCACATATGACTCCATTGCCAAGTCGCACCATAATGGACGTGCGATTCAAGCACGGTGAGCCCGTAAGTGTCCGTTCATCCTCGCAGTCCGATCTCCAGCTGACTCAACAAGGGTGTTTCCAGGAACGTCGTATGGTCCCGGGCTCGGAGCTATCCCTGAACCGTCGTCCACATCAGAACAAATTCAAGACATCTGTATGGACTCGCACCGAACCACTCCGGGCTCGACGTGTGTGAGGGTACGCGAGCGTTCAAGGTGAACGCGGATCTACGTCACACTGTTGCACCATAACAGGCTCGCTACCCAACGCAGGCCGTTCATCATCCTCCTTCCCATCCGCGACAGCACATGCTCTCCCAGCTCCCGCTAGTCAATCGCATGGGCAATCGACCCTACGGTTGCGGACAGCGCTGAGCGGGCCCGCTTCTCGCGGTGCCAACCCGCAGTATAGGCCTGCCAGAGACATCGCGACGCTGTTCAGGCGCAGTTTCGCGATACGATGTGCGTTATCGCCTGCCCTGTACACTTCCGCTAGTCAACCTACAACCCTATCCCGCGGGAGGCCTGAAGGCTGTCGAAGTCGGTCGGAAGCCCAACCGGCTGGTCGGAGCTGTCATCGCAAGCCGTCAAGGCTCACCTACGCGACTACCGACGCGAACCTGGGATGATGGGGCGATGGTAGGACGTTTTAGTGGGGTGCGTTTCGTGAACGCAGTATTGAGAAGAGGCACAAAAGGACTCGTACCTTATGCAGAACACGAGCTTCCGAGAGACGGGCTCAGCTATACCTGCACTGTGGAGGACGGATCGTCAGCTCGGGTGCAGCAACACAGCGAAGGTGAGCGAGTTACCGCTACGGATTCGCGGATTCGTGTGTCGTGTGCTTATATAGAGACAGGTGTCCATGTCTGCGTCAGGGCGTCCCGTGCGTGCGCGTTCGCACTTGAATCGTAGACTCGTACGTACTCCTTACTGATGCATATGTACGCGTCCCTTCTGGTATCCTAAACAGAACACACCAGTGTCTGTCCTGCCCGCGACGCGGTGGGCTGCCGATGTGGCTCTCGGGTGCAGCACATCCGGCATCGTGACTGCAAGATGATTTTGAACCGGCACGCCACCGCATCTGGTGAGAGGATGGAGGACGGGCGACATACGCATTGCGGCGACGAGGAAGACCTCTTGGTGGAGGAGTGCGGGAATGTCAGCATAGCGGGTCAGGCAACGAATGGAGGACTTGTACGTACACGTTCCCGTCTCCGACTTGGACAGGAAATTCGAGCATGATATCGCCCATGTCCGACCTTGTAAATTCGAGGAGCCGTACTGGCATTTGCACGGAGGCGGGAGAGCAAGAAGCGGTGGCGGTGCGGCTTGCCCTGAACACTCCGGTTCTCGTCCTTGTCCACAATCGCGTCTCTGCTGCTGCATAGACCCTTCTCCTAATACTCCTCACAAGCTGTCTATAGCATCCGCATACGTCTTGGACCCCCACCTTTCCACCGACTGCAGACANGCATACGTCTTGGACCCCCACCTTTCCACCGACTGCAGACACGGGCGGCTCTCTCGACGGAAGGCGACGGACCGCTCGACATCGACGTGAAGGTTGAGAGGCCACTCGAAGCCACGCATGACACCGCACGAAATAGCTCCTCTGTCCCGCTCATGTCTAGACACATCCGAGGCGAGTACGCCTCCCGGTATGTTACGAGCTGTATTGGAGTCCGTGTTGCTGATTTTGACTC